>PNEQ01125883.1:122459-185149 GCA_003012365.1 Medauroidea extradentata | reverse complement strand
TCATAGCAGATGATATTTACTTTAATTGAAAAAAAAAAAAAAAACATCTTTGTACACAAGGTAGGTAGTTCAGTCATCAAGTGTTTGGATGAAAAATATGCTAGTTAAGTTAACTCTGCATCAGAATAAGTAGCTACAGCTGTCCACGCAAAAATCAGTCTTAAGTTTGTCCCTGCCACTAACAGCGACTTCACCTGGGCCTTATTTATAGTCGCAGCAAAGTTGACGTTGTGGGGAATTTACCTACTCCTAAATGTAGGAGGGTAGTCGAATGAAATACACCGTTTAAGTGGTACGGAGACTGGTTTCCCTCTAATATTGGTGATGGTACCATTAATAACACAAGTTACTTATTTTTCCAAACCTTCACTTGAAGCTAGTTCCATTAGGCATTTTGGCAGGATAATGTTTTACATAAATAAAAACTGATTTGGTACCCCAACCTTGAGGTTAGCGAGATGGCACATGTGAGATGATGCTGTCGATTAACTTTAGTGGACAGTGGACTGCAAAATACATGTTTACCACTTTTGAACGACTTCATCCAAATTACACTAATTTAATCTGTCTTGCAGTTTTCATGAGTCGGAATCGCACATCTGCTAAACTTTAATGGAATTAGAGCCAAGAATTTTCGGAACAATAGACAGGAGCTACAAACAACTGCGCCACATAACGTCGAAATTATTCATGAAAACTACAATTAAAAACAAAAAATTACTTTCCTAGGCTCATAGAGGTTGTACAACAACATGTCTCGAAAGAGCTGTAAGACGAAACTCCTGTATAATTTGTTTCTCGATGGTCATACTTGTTTTCGGATCGTCTGCCTTGAAAGTATACAGACTAAGTTTATTCCTTAATAATTAAGTTATCTTATAACATAAAAAAACTTGCATTTTTTTCATACTTACGTAGGCATCACTCTGACGCGAACAACACCTTAATATATCCGCTGATTATATAGATATCAAGGGTTGATGTAAAACAAATTTTGTGCTTTTTCACCCTATTGGGTGTCAAATATCGAAATATTATAATTTAACATCTTAGACATTTGTTTAATTATCCAGTTGAATTGCAAATCATGACGGTAGCCCGTTCAGTCGTTTCAAAATTGAACATTAATTTAAAAACACATATGACCCCTACACGGTACTGAGAGTTCGAATTTCGAAAAGTCTAAAAACAATTTTGCGATCATTTCTGTATTAATCATCCTGAAGCAAAAATTAACTGTATATCTCAACGGGTTCGATAGATATCGAGGATTTATCGCAAACACATTTTAGGTCTTTTCACCTCCTAAGGGAGCGAATGCCGAAAAATCCTTTAATCACGTTTCAGAATGCTTATTTGGTGTCTCTTGGACCTGAAAAACACGACAATAGCCCGCTGGGCTCAATATATATATATATATATATATATATATATATATATATATATATATATATATATATATATATATATATATATATATATATATATATATATATATATATATATATATATATATATATATATATATATACGATTAAGTGAAAGTACATTTCACCACTTTTCACATCCTTACGTGGCGAATTTCGAAAATTTGTAAATTAATTTTTGATTATTTGAGTAAGCATCAATCTTAAACAAAAATCACGTCGATATATAAAATATCAATGTGGTCGATATATATCGACAGAGAATCTAAAACACATTTTACCCTTTCTTTACCTCTTTGGGGCCGAATTCGGAAAAATGTTTGAGTGGTATTTAGATATTTACATAAGCACCAATCTAAAGCAAAGAGCACGTCGATATCTTGATTGGTCCGATAGATCTAAAGGAATAATTGAAAACACATTTCACGTATTTTCACCCCTTTAAGTATCAAATTTCCAAACGTCTTTGAGTCCTACGTTGGGCATTTGTATACGTAACTAATTCAATTTAAAATCACGGCTATAGCTAGTCGTGTTCCAGTGATATAGGCGATTCATTAAAAACTTATTTCCCCTGTTTTTACTGCTTGGGGGTTGAATTTCAAATAATCCTAAAACTACTTTTTGGATATTTACGTAAGCAACAATTTGAAGTGAATACCAAGTCTTTTTCCAAAGGATTCGATTGATATCGATAGGAAATCGGAAACTCATTTAATGTCTTTTCACCCCCTTAAATGTTGAATTTCTGACAATCCTTAAATTTGCTAATATGTATTTTTATTTGTATCCTATAAAAGTAAAAATCACGATGATAGGCCGTCGGGTTCGAGATCTATCGACTATATTTCGGAAACACATTTCACCCCTTTTCAACCCGTTAGAGGCCGAATTTCCAAAAGTCTATTCTTAGTTATCCCCTGCTGCATGAGGGGAATCCATACAAAAAATTTCACGGTTATAGGTTCAGTGGTGTGGTGAGTCAGTGTTCGTATATATATATATATATATATATATATATATATATATATATATATATATATATATATATATATATATATATATATTACAATGTTGCCTTGTTATACATACTAAAAAATTCCAGTCGTGTCTTATAAACCGCGATCAAACGGAATAGTACACTGAAATGCACACATGCTTAAAATATGTCTTGTGATTTAATTAACTACAGAAAATTTTCAGTTGCTAATAGAAATCAGTATGCCGTTATCCACACTGTAACCCTGTAACCCATGGTATACCATTTAGTGGACAAAGAAAATAGGAGTTAGGTGGGATCTAGAGAAGAAGTCAAGAGCAGAAGGAAACCGTGGAACTTAGACGCAGATAAAAAGAGAATTTAGAAGCTGATAAAAGAATTTACGCGTCGAGGGAGATCGGTCGGCGATGCCACATCGTAGAGGAGTCACGGTGTCTGGGTGCGGTGGGATGTAAACTCATGGAAGTTGCTCGCGCAAGTGTGTGGGTTTAACTTCGGACGCGGGGCGTTGTGGGAAAGAAGGGGATAGAGGTTGGCAAGATAAAAGAGAAAATAACTTTCTCCAGTAACTGAGTCCAGAGGGTACGTTGATAACGTTTCGGACTAGGGTACTTTGCCCGCTAGCGACGTGTCATTTTCCTGAACACACAGTTAGTTCAAGTTTGCAATCTACTTGCTCTCGAAAGAAAACTCGGAAGTGTCACATCATTCCAAACTTAAAAATAAAAAATGTTACGAAATTTGACAGGCGATATTTTGTGAGTCGTACTACTCAGGTATACTCATATATATCCCAAAACTAAGTAAATAAGTGATAATATTTTACATACATACAGACAGAAAGAGAGGGAAAAACAGAGTGCATAAATGAACAGAAGAGTATTTCGTCTCGTTCGTGTGATGCCTCTAACTACGGTTATAAAATACGAGAGATATCAGACATGTCATTTGTTAAGAAACCATGCCAGCGTTCACTCTGAGAGATTTTAGCAAATCATGGCGAACCAAAATTACGATGGCCGGAGCAAGAATGTGGTCCGACGTATTAGGCCCTACCACTTTCTCACGTTCACGTGGACGTAATACGTGATCGACTGAAGTACTATATTACGATATCAGTGGCGCAGCCAGGATTTGGTTTTGGGGTTGGAGGGCTTTGCTTCGAGGGGGTGGGTTGCTGTCTAGCGAAAAAAAATATATATACACACACACATATATATACATAATTTTTGTTTATTGTGTAAATAATAATATATATATAGAATACAACTGATATCTTTTCAAATTTCAAAATACAAATTTTTTAAAACATTTACATTTCAAACAAACTTAAACAGTCCGCCTGTTCATTGTAGATTTTTTTTCTGACAATTTTCTCTGGTGTGCTCTGGGGGGGGGGGGTAACACTCAGACAACCCCCTCCCTTCGCACTGTGCCACTGACGATATTTACCGTTAGCTGTTAGGCACGCAGAGGAAAATGTCGGGAAGGGTTCGTCGAGTAAAGGAAAAAAAAACATAACACAAAAGTAGATATAAATTATTCTAGACTGTGATTGGCCGAGAATACAACGTGATTTCCTTGACGTAAAACTTTAACTTTCAAGCTTAACATTGACAAGATTTCCGTTACGTGAATGTGAACGTAAATACAAAGTTACGCGATCATGGTAGGTCCCGTTCAAATGTGTGTTGTTAAAGTAAACTATACTACAGTTTAGAAAGAAAATGTGTTTTCTCAAGGGAGAGGTTCGCACGGGTAAAATTTCTGCCGCAGTTGTGCTACTATTGCCAACAGGCCTACTATAATTTCATACCGTAGTAAAATTAATCTAGGGTTGGCAAACAGAGAAGTAACTTCATTTAATTTCAAAGTGAAAAACAAACCTATTTTCGCTTTCAAATCATCCACTTTATGTAACATAAAATTCACGAAAGCTCTGTGATTGGCCAGCGTACACCTCTTTCTGATACCAACTGTCAAGCGGCAAAAATGTTCCCCAGTGTCAAACTTTTAACCTCGATCTTTCCCACCTGTAATATGATTAACCTTAGTCTGGTCTAGGTTTTCCCTGCTTACGTGAAAGTGAAAGTTTAATGTGATAAATTGGAACCTGGGCTCATAGGAATCCCGGCCTTAACGTTGCGCAAAATCATTCGGTGAGGGAAGTAACAAAGAAACTCATCATACTTTAATTAGACCACCTATAATTTTGTTTAAAAGTTTTAACCATATCACAAATACTTTATAATTACGTGACATAACATTTTTTGCCCAGTATAAAACATACCTACAAGTAACGAAAAGCGGAAGGTGAAAGTGTACACACATTGTCAAAAGTCAGTTTTTTCCTTGTAAAATCAGTATTCGTACGTATAACATTTCAAATGTGTCTTCAAGTGTTTAACAGAACAATTTTTATTTAGTATTTAAAAGATAATAGTTAAAAATGTTCATATTTAATAGGTATTCAAATTTCTAAAAAAAACCTCGTGATTGATATGTACGTAGACAATTATTCGGTATCGAAGAGTTTTATATTGTTCAGGCAAATTTAAATTTTTGAGGTTTTGTGATATATGTTTATTTTTTGGCACTGATTACTGAGAATTATGTAGATTAAAATTTGATTGAGTACTGTTAGGTTTTCAAAGCGTGTGAGTTGTTACGACTGGAGTTTTAGTATTTTTCCTTAACGTTATTATTTGGCATTTTTAACGCTGCGAATACATTTTACTATTTAGAAATGTACTGAGTTTAATAGTAGCTTGAAATATGAATTGCATTGGGAAACTTGTTGATTGCGTTATAAAGCCGGGGCAAAATAAGGGAGATTGATGTAATGAAGTGCGTAAAACGGATCGTGTTAAGATTATAATTATTAATTACTTATCAAATCGTAGTTATATTTTATATTGTATTTGTTGCATTAAATATAAAATTGTTTCTACCCTTCAGGTTATTATGATTCAACAAATAATTCGATGGTTCATGTGGAAAACTTTAAATGACAATATCTTCACATTAACGTGAAAACGTATTTTTCCTTAAGTAATTAATATTCAGGATAATTCACGTGAAGATTTCGCCACATGCAGGGCTACTTGTTTAGGTAACATAGTTTGGAGCAAAACGATATTATATGCACGTGGGTCCCAGATTAAATAAAATCGCGTGTTGCTACTTCTACGTCTAGTTTACAGAAGGGGCACATTTCACGAGGGACTGCATAAACAATCTGCGCTATTCCAAAGATAGTTTCCAGATGTGGCTCATTTGAGGCTGTTGTGTGAATAAAATGTATACTGCCTGATAAAATATCAGTGACTTTCTTCTGCGGTTTATTTGTCATATTTTAAACGCGGCGAATTTCTCACTAAGAAACTGAGACTAGAACTCATGTAAATATACATTTTTTTGCTACAACTTATGCAACGAATGAGTTAAGTTTGCGAAGCTAACACACGATGAAAACCTACACGTTAAATTATTTGTAACACTGAAGATTCGGTGTCACGCATAGCGCAGTCGATAGAGCACACCTACCAAAGGAGATCCGAGTTCGATTCCAGGCGGGGTCAATCCCGGATTTTCACACGTGGGAATCATTCCGGATGATGTTATTGATCGGCGGGTTTTCTCGGGTATCTCCCAGTTTTCCCCGCCTCTTCATTCCAGTGCTGGTCCATGCTTGCATAATGTCAGCCCTCAACAGCGCTAAAGACCTCGATATTAAGTGCTGACCAGATTCTCTTCGTGTTCTTATGCACTCAATAGTTTTGAATAATCTTGTGTCGGCCGAAGCTGAACACATCGCTCGACAGCCAAGGCAGGCGGTCGCCTTAAACTTAAGAGCCACGTAAACCAGATAATTCCGCAATGGCGCCTAAGAGGAAGAAAAACAACGAGCGCCCCAGGAATTGTCCTCCGAGGCTCGACAATAATAACGGACGCGTCGTTGTAATCCTGTTATGAGGAGCGGCACGAGGGTTGCCCGGGGAAAGGAGGGGCAAGAAGGGTGTTTGCCTCCACTTAAAAGTCGCGTGTTAAGCGCGGCACATGGCTAATTACCCACGGGTTAATTAAACCCCCGACGAGCGTAGAAAAGCTGGCACCTCGGGACGGTCTCAAGCAGATTTACTCACTTCTCTGACCTTTAACTCACTCGACTGCTTCCATTTTTTGCTAGAATTTTTCTGCTTACTGTCAATTGAGTTTTATATCATATCCTGGTGTCATTCAAACTGTTGGTATTTGTAGTATCAAATGTCCTTCTGCTGCTCTGACCAGAATACATTTATAAGTTACTATAGTCGCCTTCCAACAACATATTGTCATTCAATGGCCCGTTATTCTAAAAATTCTTCTGTAGGTTAGATGAATACATTCTTAATAATAAACTTCAGAAACTTGCAAACATGTTTTACGTACTCGTCGTGTTCGTAAGTTCGCTGGTATAACTACAGACTGCATAAAAAATCTGATTCTTTGAAGGGATAAATCTATTACTATAATTTGTTGCTACAGTACTTACAGCTTATGTTATCCATCCCCTCATATTTTTACGTAGTTTAAATACGCATCTTGGCAGATTGTAACTTCACAGTTAGTTGTGTTTAAACGCTTGAAATCGCATTTGCATTCGTAAGAATCCAGTGTTAAATAACCATAACTAAGTCTTCTTAGTATTTTTTTTTTTCTTAATATTCTGTATCGCCAGGAATTTCAACTTCTACAAAATGCATTTTCTTAAAAGCAGCACTGTTATTTAGGAGATTACTACATGGGAAATGCAGCTATTTGACTCAATGCAGGGGTTTAATAAGCGTGCTCATTATCGAATATGGATTTACCCGACACCATGCTGGTGTGCGCATGAGAAACTTTACTGAAGTCACGTACATAGTGCCGTTGTTGCACCATGCACCGAGCCCGAGTCTTCTGAAAATGCATAGAGTTGCATCAGTATACATAGGTAGAGCCCTCATTCTCTAGAAGAAAGTTCTGTTAATACAAATTTCCCTATTTCTGTTGGCTGTCTGGCTGACCGGGGAAAGTACACCTTATGATGATCGTACAAGCGGGATCCTGATAGGCTGAAGTTTTGGTAGTGGATTAAAAATAAGAATATTGTCTAGCTCCTGAAGGTCCTTGTTTTGTCAGCGTCGTCTGTCCAACATTGGAGAAGAACTCACCATCGTCTAGTATGTGTGTCATCAGTGTCTTGTATTGCGACAACCACACGGCCAACATCAATACCGACCTCTTCAGCTGTGCTGGTGCTTCCATCGGCTACTCCTGGACCAACAGCTTCTTCAACAGCACCGGTGACTTTCACGCTATGTCATCAGTATCTTCGTATGTGCTGAGGATATCGTCAGCTACTCCTCGATCAACGGTTTCTTCGGATCTACCGTTCTTCAGCTGTACCGGTGACATCTTAAACATTGCGTCAATATAATCGGCTCTACTCGTATTGACATATGTTACTTCTGAAACTTCAGTTTCTTCAACTGCACCGGTGGTTACCACGCTATGTCAACAACATTTTTGATATTGTTTGGTATTGTTTGAGTGCATTGCGTCCTCAACCTACTGCAATACATTGCTACTAGTGTCGACCGTTCAGTTTGAAATAATAGCATGTTGTGTGAGTATTATTATAAAACAGCTTAGTCATCAAATAATATTATATTTTCAAACATACAGGGGTTTTAACGCAGCGGCAATGTGACGGCGGCGTTGAAGAACAAAAGATGTTCATATACTAACTAGGTCGTCGATGAGAATAGTTTTTGAACTAAGGTTTGTCTTCTGGCTTCTACCACATTTTATTGTATTATAATGCGTAAAGTTTTATTTTAAAGTCCAAGTATGTTAATTATTTACTTTCCGCTAAGTCCTTAACGTGTATTCATTTGCGAGAATTTTGAGGAGTATAACGGAGTATCACATGACTGTATGTACCTCAGGACGAGATAACTGCAAAGCTGTGATCTTCATTTCCGAAGTGATTCCGAAATCCTCTGATAAAATCACAGATGGGGAAAAAAGTCTTCCTCCTGCCCGCTGCATTTGTGGAAGCTATGAAGCGACTGAAGAAACCTGGATACCTTTACGACTTTGCGAAACGAAATTCAAGGCGGCTCGGCAATCTTGTAAGTGCTCTCCTCCCGTGTGTGTCGTCGGAAACGAGCCTTGCATCCGCTCGTGGCCAGCAGGCGAGATGCTAGAAAATATAATTCTGTTAAGGGTTCCCTTAACACGTTATTCAAACGCGTTGTAATGTATAGGGAAATACTTTTTTATATCTAATATTATTCAACATGTGCCTACTGTGCCAATTCATAAAAAGAAAACACACGTCGGACAAGGATGAAATTTCATTGTTAAGACACCATGGTCATTAAAAACACTGTTTTTAAGCCCCAACATAGCTAAAACCTGCCTTTTCAGACTACCGTACTTCAAAATGTACTAAACGTATTTATGCGGAACTCTGATTGAAACACGCATGTCGAATAATAAAAATGTATAATAATTCTAACATAATAAATAAGTTATAAGCTTTGAAACTGAGCATATATAGCTCAGTAAGATTTATGAAGGTTTTTAAGAAAACAGCACACAGTGTTGCCTACCTACATATATATTTTCCGGTAACGAATTATCGCATGAGTAGGAGTCCCTGATCGCCAAGGTCACGTATAACAAAGACGCGGATTTGTGACAGGTTGTCCGTAGGCATATGCTTACCTGGAAAATAACATGAAGTGTGGCAATACAATTGAGTAGTTAAAGAATAAGGGGGGAGGAGAAAGCGGGAGATCCCCAAGAAAACGCGCCGGCAAGATTGTCACATGTGAAAATCACGGGACCAACCCCGCGTGGTATTGCCTTATGAGAGGCGAGTGCTTTAACCACTGCGCAAACCACAGCCTCTAGAAAGTTGTTAAAGTATATATTTAAACGACAATCACACATTCATACACATGGCGTACAGAAACGGCCGCAAAATAAGTATACCCCGTCTTGAATCCTGGGCTGATTTGGAGACGAAAATGTTAGTGGCAAATTGTTGTATGATGATATTCTACGTGTGGCAACGTTGTACGGGGTTAAGTCCAACTATGCGCTCCACAGATATCATACTACTATTGTTCTGACCTTTCATATTATGGCCGCGGGTTCAAATCCCCATATATTCAAACATCATTTTACCATCATTCGACCCCCTACATAAAATTATGAATGGACGTAGAAAACAAATGGGGACTTTCTCCTTGCTGTCTTGCGTTGCCACCGAAATGTAATTGTATAGCATTTCGTTACTAACATTTTCGTCTAAGTTCGTGATTCGCGTGGTCTCCTTATTATGCAGCCGTTTCTGGACATTCTGTGTGCGCGCGTGTGTGTATGTTTATCGAGAAACAAACGAGTAAAGAGCACACCACCTGAATCCTGGGTTAAACTAGAGACGAGCATTTATGTAGTAAAATATATTACGATGGCGTTTTACGAGAGAACACTGTTGGAATATAGCTTGGAAAAAGCCCCGTTTTGCGCTCCACGTCGAGGTACTATTTACGTCTTTTTCGTCAAGCAGACGTAGAACCATGTTTGGACTGTTAAAGATTTTAACCTGCACCCATAATATTCATGTTAGAACATTAGTAGTAAGATAACAAAGATGTCTGCGGAGAGCAGGCGTGGAGCACCTAAAGTGCTATGTTGCCACATTGTGCTCATAAAATATCATCGTACAACATTTTGCACTAACATGTTCGTCTCTCTCTTCCCCCGCCCACATCTTACACACTCTCTCTCTCTCTCTCTCTCTCTCTCTCTCTCTCTCTCTATATATATATATATATATACATATGAATATATATATGTATGTATATATGAATATATATGTATGTATACACACACATATATATATGAATATATATGTATATATATATATATGTGTGTGTATGTATATATGACTATATCTATGAGTAGTCCGGTTCCCAAAACTCCCCTTTTCCACTTTCAATAAAACGCGAGCAAATCTCGAAAAACTGATATGCAAGCCCAAGCAGTTTTTCAAAGTGTCTCTTTTATTTAACAAGGCAAGTTTTGGAAACTATCATCACGTCAACTTAAGCGCACATTCGAAAGCTACACAAACCTGTTCAGTACTAATTTTTCCTTGGTGATGGACAAGAGAGTTTTGGAACTGAACTTCTCATATGGTATATATGTAGGTATATACGTACACACACATCGCAACGGCATTTAAAAGGTATTAACATGTGAGCATCATTCCCGGAGGTGAAGTTATGGAATGAGGTCCAGAAATGCCACTTATAGTCTGGGCGAAATTTTTCCCAACAAGTGTCGTCTTAATAGCACGTAGAATTCTCTTACGGCGGTTTTTTTTAACTTAATAAACATGTGTGCAGGACAGACAAACTCCGAAAGGAAAACTAATGCTGTACGAGATCTTAAGTAAGGTGGATTTATAGTAAAAGTTTTTTTTTTTTTTTTTTTTTTTTTGCGTTTTCGAAGCATGGAAATGCAGAAGCGTAAAAAATTACATATAATACAACGCCACCCCCTAGCCCATAGGCAAAAGTCAGTGAACTGGTGTTGTATTTTGCACGCTTATACCTTTTAGATGATTCCAGACCAAGATTTTAGTACCAAAGAAGACTACAAAATTTCCAATTTTTGCCATTCTCGGCAACGTAAAAATAAGCTTTAGAGACTCATGGAAGATTTCAATTCGATACGCACGTGCGTAACATTCTTTGAATGCTGTTCCTATGCACATATCTATCACACACATTGAGATTTTTAGCCTACTTCCCCAAGGAAAATGTAGGCTTATGAGATCAATTTTCTGTTTGTGTGTTTGTGCGCGCGTGTGTGTGTCCCACTAAAATCTTTTGAACCAGTGGACCGAATTTCATCAAACTTTGTGCACATATAGAACATTATAATGTAATCTGACTTGACTTTTATATATTTCGTTTACGCCCTATTCATATTTTCAAAATGGCGGCAATCTAATTTTATTTTCTATCTAGCTGATATCTAAAAAACTGTAACTTGGAATTTCATCAAATTTGGTACACATATACTACACACAAAGGTAACCTGACATTTGTGAAATTCGCATTTTTTTGTGGTATTTTTTTTTCAAAATGGTGGTTAATTTTATATTTTAAGCATTTTAATTCATATCTTAAGAAATATTTTTCAGAATTTTACCAAACTTGGTACATATATACTACATGCAAAACCAGACTCAAATATTGTGTATTTCGTTCATGCTGTGTTTATATTTCCAAATTGGCGGCCATTTTTATATTTTTAGCATAGTATTACGTATCTTAGTCAACTTTTTCACAATTTCACCAAAATTGGTACACGTATACTACATGCAAAGCTGACTTTAATGTTCTGTAATTCGTTCATCATGTGTTATATTTTCGCAATATTGCCCATTTTTTTATTTTAAGAATAGTATTACACATCTTAGGAAATATTTTTTTTAGGTTTTTACCAAACATGGCACGAATATGCTACGTAGAGAGCTGACTTAACTTTTGTGTATTTCGTATATCCTGCGTTCATGTTTTAAAAATTACGGCCATCTTTATGTGTTAAGCATGGTAATGTATATAACAAGAAGTATTTTTCAGAATTTTACCAAAACTTGGTTACACATGCACTACATACAAATCTGACTTGAATATTGTGTATTTCTCTTATACTATGTTCAAATCCCAAAAAGGCGGTCATTTTTATACTTTAAGCACATTATTACATATGTTAGGAAATATTTTCCAGAATTTCACGAAACTTGGAACACACATATTTCGTACAAAACTGGCATGACTTATGTGTAATTTGTTCACCCCGTGATCATATTAAAACTGGCGGCCACTTTCGTATTTTTAGTATAGTAGCCCTAATATATATCTTAAGAATTTTTTTCTGAATTTTATCAAACTTGGGACATATATACCGCATGCAAACTTTATTCTACTTTTGTGTATTTCGTTCATTCTGCGTTTATAATTTAATAATGGTAGCCATTGTCATAACTTTTGCATAATGTCTTACATGGCAAAATATTTTCAGAAATTTAATAGAACTTGTTATACACACTATAAAGGCAAAGCTGATTTGACTTTTGCGTTATCTCGTTCATCCTTTTGTAATATTTTTAATCTTTATGATAGATTTCTAAGAATAATATTTCCCCAATCTTATCGAACTGGATCCTCGCATATTACTTAGCAAGCTGACTTATCTTTAGGAAATTTCGTGTATCATACTTTAAATGAATACTATTAATTTATATTCCTATATATCGAGAAGAATTTTATCTTTCAGGGTTAAATTGCACCCACTTTGAGGAAAGTAGGCTTATCAGTTATGCTGGTAACTTCTTGTTTTTTAAATTTTGTAACGACCGACATTCTGCTCCACGCTCGGCCACATCAAAGGGGAGTATTAGACAATGTTATTGTATTTTCAGTTTTGAGCGTTAGCATTTATTCAAACTGTAGTGTCAAATTTTCTCTTCAGCCAAGCATAGGATATATTCTTGGTAAACAGACTGACATAAATAATAATACAATCATTCAATAATTTGATAGGCATAATCATTGCAAGCAAATTTTAGATATATCCTATGCTTAGTCAAAGAGAACATTTTAGTAATGCAATTTGGATATGTTGTGGTACAATAACTGAAAGTACAATGAAATTGTCTAACACTCCTCCTTAAGGGTGTTCAAGTGCGATAAAATCATAATTCTATATTTTTATGAAATATTGTTAGTTTTGTAGACGGGGCTTGTGAGTACATTTCACTCTTACGAAACAATTTTAGCTCTCATAGTTTTCTCATAACGGGATGTTAAAGTCAAAATTGGCTTGTTACGCTGCCATGCAAATAGTGAAAACCAACTGACCTACTTAAACCAAATAATTATCTGAGAAGTAACATTCCAAGTGCTATGCAATAAAACATTAAAAATTCTGCAACGTATTATTTCGAAACTAAAAAAAAAATCGCAAAAGAACAGAAAAAAGTTGCTAACTCGGTAATTTTTTAAAATACAGAATCAGTACGCGGTTTTTTTTTCAAATGTTTTATTACGTAGTCCATAGAATGTTATTTCACAGTGAATTATTTCACATACGTATGTCAATTGGTTTTTACTATATGCATGGCAGCAGAACATGCTAGTTGAGACTTTGACGCACCGTTATGAGAAAACTACGCCAGCTAAAATAGTTTCATAACAGGAATGTGCACTCACAAGTATCGTCTACAAAACTAACATCATTGCATATAAATATAAAATTATGACTTTATCGCACTTGAACTTCCTTAAGGCGCCCGCCTACTGGCCGTGTGTTTGAGTGATTGACGCACGGAACCAAGTGTGACTTAAACAGGCTCATATGGCACGGCATCGCCTCTACCGCAAGACAATGAAACGGCGTGCAGTGGTATCGTAAATATCTCGCTTGACTGACGCTTCCATCTGTGACCCAGTATATTTACCGATAAAAAGTATTGAGCAAAGTCATTGCGTGTTTCTAGAGCAGTTAGACACGAATCCCGTGAGAGATTTTTCAGATATAACAGGCTGGAAAAGTTGTATTTAGCCAATTTAAGGGGCTCCGATATAATTTTTATAATTCACGTGATACTCAGAAGTTACCTTTTCTGTCGTTGACACGATGGACACAAGTATAACAGTTTCGTAAAATAACGTATCTAGGATCACACAGCAGCGAAATTTAAGATGCGTGGTAGGCGGCGCCGTGTCAATTATTTTGATGACTTTTTCTTAATTATTTTCTAATTAAAAATTTTGCAAGATTTAATTGAAAGTATTTCGATAGAGATGTAGCTTATTACTTTACATTTTATTATATACATTGCATTTGAAAAATTAAGGTGTAACTATGAAATAATTAGGCAAATTTATATTTTAAGATAAAATTCGCCAAATAATAGGCAGTAAATAACTCCCAGTACAGATTTCATCCTGTAATGCGCACGTAATATTAAAATGTATTGTTTCTATAAAGAAACATTGCCGGTTATTCGCAATATCGTTCATTTACTAACCGAAAATGATTATTGTTAACAAAAGATGTGACGCAGCCGCTTAAGGGTGGTCAAGTGCTATAAAGTCATATTTTTATATTTATATGAAATAGTGTTAGTTTTGTAGACGATACTAGTGAGCGCAGTTTCCTCTTACGAAACCATTTTATCTGGCGTACTTTTCATATAAAGGTGCGTCAAAGTAAAAATTTGCAAGACTAGCTGCCATGAAAATAGTGAAAAGCAATTGACTGACGTACGTGAAATACTTTACAGTGAAATAACATACTATGGGCTACGCAATAAAACATTTGAAAAATCCCGCGAACTACTTTTGTATTTTTAAAATTTTTTTTTTGGATTTGCAACTATTTTTCTGTACTTTAGCGATGTTTTTTAATTAAAAATATGAAGTTGTGAGATTTTTTATGTTTTATTGTGTAGCTCATGGGATGTAATTTCACAGTGAATTTTTTTGTTTAAGTAGGTCAGTTGGTTTCCACTATTTACATGGCAGCATAACAAGAAAATTTTGACTTTGACGCCCCGTTATGAGAAAACTATGAGAGCTAATTTTTTTTCGTAACAGTGAAATGTACTTACACGTATCACCTGCAAAACTAATAATATTTCAAAAAAAATTAAAATTATAACGTTATCGCATGTGAACACCCTTAACATGATCTATTTTGGTTGGGTTCCCGCATCGAAGGCCCCGAGCCATTATTTGAGCTGTCAAAGGCCAAACGATACGCTATTATGAGGCGCTTACGTAAATTGAGTCGCTGTAGTAGGGTAGGTTATCTTAACAACGTGACCAGATTTTGTCGAATACCAGGATTTTGTAACCACCTGCAACGCTATTTGAGGTTAAAAAGGTTACGTGAATCGAAGAAAAGCCTACATACTGTATACACGATAAATATTTTGATAAAGGCTACATCCACAGCGCATTCTTTACAAGAATTATGTTTCTATGAAATTAAAATGATAGTTTTAGTAGTCGACCGAAATGCCAACAGTTTAGATTTCGTACACGGGAAACTTCCCTAGGGTGAAATTTCAAACACGTAAAACTTGAAGTTTTGACAGACCTGTACCTTATCCTCGTGAATTTACATACGCGCGCTTGGTGTGGCGGTTTCAACTTCTCACTGCAGACTACACGAGCCTAAATGTATGCGTGTTGCTATTTATAATGTGATTGAATGCGATGGGGCATAGTAACGTACTGTACTATTGTGGACATACGCCCCTGCAATATTATGTCGTCCAAAAACTATTATAATAAGACTAAGTAAAAACAAAGAAACTAAAACCTTAAAAAAAAAAAAAAAAAAAAAATAGAAACACGCCTAGTTTGGCTCTAGTCAACACATCCACAAACTAAATCTACGGAACATGAAAGATCCCATAAATAATTAGTCTACAACAAATAAGGGGAAAAATAAAAAAATTAATCGAAACATGAAAACAAGACAATACGGGGACGAAGACAATAGTGGACACAATAAAGAATAACAACGATGACTTCACATAGACGACAGAGACTTCACAGAACAGACGACAGACTAGACAACACAACTATGAAGACACAAAAGATTTCTAAAGGCCGACTTTTCACGACGTTTCGGGAGCTGATATCTGCTCCCGTCTTCAGGTGAAGATTACAACCTAACTAGGTTTATTTTCTAATTTTTTTCATTTTTCGTTTGTTTGTTTTTTTGTTAGTCTTATTCTAATATTTCTGAAACAACATAATATTGCAATGGCGTACGTCCACAATATTACAGAACGTTGTTGTTATTTAATTTCACTGCAGTGCAAATTTCACGCTGGCAATATCTAACTGTCTGTGGACGAGACGTTGCTAACATCAAATATTCCGTAGTTAGTGACAAACAAACTATTCACATTAATTTGAAAAGATTTTAAGATTAAGGCAATGCTCTTTAGTGTGCACTTTTCTTCCGATAATTATTTTTAAGCTCATACGAGAACAGGTATAAAAAATCAGTCTGGCAGCTTTGTTGAAAACTGTTTATGCTGTGATAGCTAGTTTTTTTTTTAAATCGAGATTATTATACGTTTTAGACTAAAAATTCAACTAACAAAAATTTAGTTTGTTACATAATTAGCTAAACCATTGTATTTACTGCCTTAAAAAATTAAGCCAACATGGAGAAGACTTTTTCAAACAAAACTGCCAGACAAATTTTTGATATCTGCTGTAGCATACACTGCAATAAAAATTTTACACTTTTACAAAAAAAATCCTTGCAAACTCAAGGAAATTCCTTGTAAAAATACAGTGGTTGTCCTTGTAATAAAATACAAATTATGTGTTTGTAAAATTACAAGGAATAGCCTTGTTGTAACTTCAAAAAGGAAAAAATTAATAAATATAATGCTCATTGTAGTTCATAAATAACACTGAACTTTTTTACGGTATAACTTTCGAGTAAAGGACGTTTACATGAAATTATTTTGAAAATAAAAAAAAATACATGCAGGTGCTAAGTTTTGAGCCACTCTCCCATTGCTTAGCTACCACGCATCGTATCCCTAGACCACTGTGACTTCTGTACTGCCTCGTCTTTATTTATTTGTATGCACTCAATGCACAATTCAATATTTTTTTCTTTTAATGCACGCAATTAATATAAACATTAACTTTTTTGCAGAAAATTGCCTTCCAGAGGATTTGATTTTTGCATAAGTAATTTCCGACGAACCTACGATTTTGAAAGACTACACATTTTTCCTAAGTTTTTTTTTTTTTGCAAACAAAATCCTTTCAACAATATAATCGAATAATTTAACTCGAAAATTTTTCAACATTTACAAAAGTTTGTACAACTATCAAGAAGTGCCTTATCAAATTTTACAAAAAATAATTACCTGTGTAGGAACTGTCCGTATATAGGTACAAAGAATTCCTTTGTAATATTACTAAGTTTATTTTTGTAGCTTTATAAACTAAACATATCACAAAGAAAATATCAGTACTTTCACTCGGATTTATAACAGTACCAAGAAAACCTTTGTAAATTTTACAAAAAAATTTTTTAGTGTGGAGTCCAGACGGAAGTCGTATTACTCGCAATATTTCCTCGTTTCGAGCCATATCACTTTACTTCTATAATCCTGTTATATTGCCAGAAGCTATAGGAAGGTATGATATCGTTACTATTATTGAAATATGTTATGACAGTAGGTGGTTAAGAAACGACAAATATATATATATATATATATATATATATATATATATATATATATATGGACAACAGGAAGCAGACATATAACGACAGATCGTGACAAGACGTCATACACACAAATTCAACACAATAAAATGAAATAAAACTGACAACACAAGAATCTCTATCGAATGCTCTCAAGTACTACGCAGGAGTATATGTGAAAATAGGGGATAAGTAAATATCTACTGTTCTGTTCAAGTGTAGCAACGTGCAGGAGCGCGGCAAACTTACGTACAGCACACACATGCGGAAAATAACTTGACAGTTACTTCTTTCGATTTACTAATAACTTGTACCGACTAACTATATTCGAACAGACCCATTAAAATTAATGGTTTGCCGTGAGTCAATTACATTATTACGAAGCAATTGAAATTAAAAAGAAAAAAATGTCCGAAATTATGCTGAACTGTCTGTTCGGGAAATGCGGCGGCGGGACGCTAACACTTCTGAGATTCAGGTTTTATCGGGAGTTCATCGTCTCGAAACTATCCCAATGCGACGTGGCAGGATCTCAACAGACCTCCTGGATTGGCCAGCGGGACATCCTTCCTTACTTACTTCAGTGAGAATAGAAAGGCGCAGGACCTCGACCTGGGGCAGCTCGGCGTCTCACACACGTCCACTCGCCATCACAGTACATGGATCAGCCCCCCTCTAAAGTCGAGCCCGTGCTTATTATTTGCCAACTGCACTTCCGGCATAGTGTATGCAAATCTCTTATGCACTTAAAATGTTCGTTACGCCTCGCCCAAATCACACTCGAGTATCCTCTCGTGCTGCACTAAACTGAACTATTTTTACGTACTGAGCATTCGTTACAAAAATTAAAAAAAGAAAGAAAAAACATTAACATTAACATTTACAAATTCTAAGGAATCAAATCGGCCCCAATACAACAAAAGTACAAATATGATTCAAATTATGAAATAACCTTACGAGGTTTTAAATTTTAAATGCCTCTAACTGAGAGCCAATGATCGGGGCTTACACTCTAAATATGTATAAGTGATTTATTCACTGATTCACGCTGATGAATGGAGCAGTTTCAACAATTTGAATGAGTGAAAATATTCATTTTTAATTAGTGAATATTCGCTGATTTCCTTTAAGAGTGCCAGCATCTCACACGGGAATCATTGAATACTCACCGTTTTTTTCCCAGTTGTTTTCAGAGAACTGTTTTCACTTATTGAATCAGAGTAAATTACTCCAAAATCTTTGTAGATTCACTAATTTACTTGTGGAATGTTGGCACTCTTTGTCGGAATCAGTGAATAGTCACCGGTTTCACAGTGGGTTCTCACTGATTCAATTTGTAGAAACTGCTCCATCTATCGACGTGAACCAATGAATACACAATACTTCAGATTTAGAGTGTACGTATGTGAAGGACAGTGGATTTGAGCGCATGGGTAATTTAACTTCCGAAATATTCCGTTCCCTAGCTATAAGTTAGGCCACCTAATTTGTTTTGCGATAAGATTCTATGACAAGCTGAAAATAAATAGTTCATTAGGTCATTTTCTGTGACACAAGGTCTTTTATTACTGTTATTTGCTCGTTTGCATATCAAAGAAACCAAAAACTTTACAAGTATATGGTATTATTTAGTTTTATTCAAATTGAAGTGGTCAAAACAGATTTGTTCCACTCCAACCCACCATTTTTTTACGTAGAAAAGAACCAGATCTGTCTCCTGATAATTTAAAACACTCCTACCCTCTCTTAGCCGACAACTTCGTCAGAAAAGGACACCTGTTACACCCGCTCTGCGATTGCACTTTTAGTCGATCCCCCTTTCTGTTTAATGAAATAAAATCCCCCTTTCCCTTCATCAAGCCATGTTCCCCGCTGAGTCCAGAAATTAACGGCCGAGAGCGAAAATAAGTTAACCCCCTTCCGTTCCGGCTCAAACAATTCCTCCACCCCCTCCAACTTCCGCGCAAGCCTATGCAGCGTTTCCAAATTACTGTCTGCGAATTAGCTACCCGCGATCGCTTGCCCGTCCGTCAAGCAGTGGCGGCAATGCAATTAATCTTCTTGCGCGAACATTGCAGGGGTGGGTGGGGAGGCTCAGTAGAGATGGGACAAGCTACAGTGACTTTCGTGTAAAGCTAGCTGTCCTGGCGTGCGTTGCAATTCACGTTAAATTTTTTTCGGTTACTCCGTACAGCCAGTTGCAGATGACTTATAAATAGGGCCACGATTTTGTCGCGAAAAGATTTTTGCCTCACTTTGTTTCAGTGTCTCACGTGCACATCGGCAGTTCTGTTTCAAGGTTATTGGCAGCGTGTCTATGTTCAGACACGTTTCTCATTTGACTGCACCAATCAGAATAAGATTATTGTGGGTCTGTACGTCTATAATTTGCCAAGGCTAGTGAGAGTAAAATCATCCAACCACAGACGATGTAGCAGAGCTGCAGGTGTGCACATGACGCATCGAAACCAAATGTTGCAAAAATCTTTTCGCCATAAAATCGTGGCTCTACTTATAAAAGGTGTGGTGGTGTATTCGGTAAAGCTCAATTTTCCTGCAGAATAATTGTGTAACTAAAAAAAAAAAAAAAAAAAAAAAAAAAAAAAAAAAAAAAAAAAAAAAAAAAAAAAAAAAAAAAAAAAAAAAAAAAAAAAAAAAAAAAAAAAAAAAAAAAAAAAAAAAAAAAAAAAAAAAAAAAAAAAAAAAAAAAAAAAAAAAAAAAAAAAAAAAAAAAAAAAAAAAAAAAAAAAAACGGTCAGGCTAATGCGAGATTTTAAAATATTACTTGTAAAATCAGATATTATTTATAAATACGTGGCTAAAATATATGTGGTAGTTATTTTACTATGGCGTTATCAGGTATCTCTCTGAATTTTTCTATAATTGTTTAGAATTGACATGCATAAATAGGCCAAAGTGTTCCAACGAAATATTTTATCATTAGTGATAGTGGAAAATCGCAAGAATTTTTTGTGGTGTCGTATTTACCAGAGTTCTTATTGGTCAACTCAGACTGCTACACGCCAATTAGGAATACAAAAGTCTGATTTTGAAGCTTAGCAAACAGTACCAACTATTTCCGCAGTACATCAATTGTCCTATAGATATCATCTTTCAATACTCTGGGAGAAAATCAAACATAACCTATGCATAGAGACACGAGTATTTTGCGTATTGATTGTAGGTCAGGTTGAACGCCAATAACCTGTATATCACTGTAACTTCCGTAATTAGACAACAGCTGTTTTGACACACCTTTAGAGGTAGCAAACCAGCAGTATATAGTTAAATAACTCGCGGGGCTACCCACTTCTACGGTTAGGAGCCAATGGATATTCGACTATGGCCAGTGTGAGTATAGGACTGAGAAGTCTTGACTGCTACCAGATTAATACGTCAAAAACTCGTGCCTCTACCTATACATGTTCGGGTTAACGTCTCGTCGGCAGAGAGGAGTACAGAAAAGGGGGGAAATGTATCTGATATACAGAAAAAATGAAAGAAATCGGCCATGGTATGTTTTGAAGAACTGTCTCAGCATACGCATAGAGTGATTTCAAAATTAAAGAAAACAGAATTCACGATGTACGGGCAAGGAATCGAGCTGTTGCCCTCCCGACTACAAGTCCCTTGTTATCATACTTCACCTAGTGTGTCCAGATTTGCTTCTGTACAGTGAGGCGTTCTGCGGCCTTGACATGGTAATAGCGCCTTGTTACTCGGGCAGTGGCTTCGGTGTTTGAGGTGCGGCGTGGGTGGTTAGTTCCAGGGCGTCTAGCCCATTACGCGCTCAGCGGGCTGCGAACTGCGGTGCGCCGAACACACACAACAACTGCGCCTCACGCAAGTCGTCCCTCCTCCCCCCCCCCCCGAACACTAACAACTGCTCCCCAACTTGCCCTCTGCTTGCGACTGGCGTAGCCTTCCGAGATGGTGCAAGTGAAACTGTTTGGTAAGGTTACTAGACCGAACATCCATAGCTGATTCCCGCAAATTTCAGATTTTATCTTGGAGAAAACTCTCCCTCTCTCGCCTTCTTTTTCTCTCTCTCTCTCTCTCTCTCTCTCTCTCTCTGTATATATGTATATATATGCACTTTTGCAGGGACGCTGCCTACCACACGCTTAAAATCCGTTGTAATGTGTCCGTTAATACGTATTTTTTACGAAACCAGTCCACATACGCCCATTGTATCAATGTACGGAAAGAAACCACAATTTAAACGATGCCGGAAAGCATCAAGTCAGTTGGGATAATAATTTATAGAGACGCTCAAAATTGCTAAAAACACCTTTTGAAACTGTTACATGTGGGAAAACTTATCGCGAGATTCGTGTGAAACCACTCTACAATACTATGCAATAGACTAGGCTTAAAATTTTTGAACCAATATAAAGTTGGGGTCACCACTGAAAGTGTCAGTCAGGCAAGTGATCTACGATGCTACATCACGCAGTTTCAGTGTCTTGCGGTAGAGGCGATACCACACCTGATGTGCCGATCAACATCGCCCTTGGCGCCGTGCCTTAATCACACAAACACACGGCCAGTCGGCGGGAGTCAAGAACACTTGATTTGTTACTGATACTCGTGAAAAGTTTACTCTTATTCGGATAAAAAAATCGAAAGCTTAGAGCCTCTTGAATAATAACAATACGTTATTTTAAAATATAGCTCTTGTAGAGAATCCTTTCTGCCGGCGTATTATCCGAATTAGCGTAGTGACATGCAAATTGTATGATATGACGACGGTTCTGTGGTAGGGTTTTGCTGTGGACTCAACAGAAGCGAAAGTAACGCGTCGGGAACGAATCATGGCCGTCTTTAGTAGAAGGCCGGAGTCTCGAATGTGTACACGCTACTAAAGCTTCATCTATAAATAGGAACAGGAATTTTTGGTGAAAAGATTTTTGCCCCACTTTGTTTCAGTGCCTTACGTGTACACCTGCAGCTCAACTTCATGGCTATTGACCAGAGTCTTTTGTGCAGAGTCGTTATTTATTTGACTGTGCCAATCAGTATACGGATAACTGCAACACATCACGTCTGTGATTTGCGGGTTTAACCTCAAGACGCTGGGTGAAAACTGTTCTTTGAAAACAACTGGAAAAAAGGTGAATACTCACTGATTCACTTGTGATATGCAGGCACTCTTAAAGGAAATTAGTGAATATTCACTAATTTAATAGTGACTATTTTCACGGATTCAAATTGTTGAAACTGCTCCATCCATCAGGGTGAATCAGTGAATATTCACTTATTCATATTTAGAGTGTATATAGTGGTGAAATGTCTTAAGGAGGGATGGGGGGCTGCAAGAAGTGTGGATTGGGTTGTGAACCCGAGGGACTCAGTCAGCGAGTAGCAGTGACCAGGCAACACACCTCTCCCTGAACGGTTTCAGAGCTTGGTGAGTCCCTTTCTTTATGTACTTTTAACTTAACTTTTCCTATACTCTCATCTATTTGAGGCCTTATACTGTGTCGTTAAATAAAAATATCTATAGATCATTTATTTTCTATACCTATCATTTCAACTTCCTCCTACTTACGCCGTGCCCCTACGTTAAGGAATATAAAAATATCACAGTACCAACAGCTTTGCTGCTTGGTTGGTCTCTTGTCTGTACTACAGCAGTTCAAGATTCCGTAACAATAGCGCAATATTCTCGCCCCTATCATGACCAATCCACGCATGCACTACGGATGCATGCTGCTGGCATTGTTTAAACAAGTTTTTTCAGTGTGTACTAGGAAACGATCTATTACCGTAAACTCACACAGCACAGGCCAGGATATCCCCGCAAATGGCGTACCAGAACAGCAGAGCCCAGTCCAATATATCTTGCCGGAAACAGATTGGTATATTACTTGGACCAGCGTCAGACTCTGTATTCAAGTTAGAAGTACGCAAACCTGTATCGGATCAAGTGAACGTCTTTCTATGAACTGCTGCCTGCTTAAATAACAGAGACTTGGTGACGGCCGAATGTCGTAAAGACACAAGTTAAGCGACGTAAGAGTGCTGAGAGGCTTAAAATCAGCAGAAGACTGGCGACGGCTGAGGGTCGCTATGCATGTTGACAAGCGATAGCTAAGTTTCGTAAATACGGTGGTAACAATCAAGTGTCGTAAATATATCTGGACTAATGCCAGTCCAACAACACAAACACATTTCAAATATACTTAAAAAAAGAACAAGATCCACATGCAAAACAAAAACGGACGAACTTTAATTTTACCCATGTAAGTACCTATCTTGACGGTTGTGATTATGTGAGTAAATTTACAGCATAATTTGTTTAGACATATTTTTAAAATCAGTATATTTAAATTGTTTTTATGTATAATAGTAAATTATCTCTATACTCAACAACAGTACACCCCACTTATTTGGTGGTTGTCACGGGAATAATATTTTCTCGCAAAATACCTTCTTCGAGGTTAGTTCAACAAAAACCTACAATTTTTCGACAAAAATGTGTTAATTAAAACAAATTTTATAGATTTACTAACGAGTAAGATTTGTGCATTTAATATTTTCTATAGAAAAATATCGATATTCTTGTGTCTTATGTGATACAAATCTAACCGTTTTGTGGCGTTAGTTACAATATTTGAATAAATGTACTTGCATGTCACTTTTTTTTCGCTTGTTTAAGATCAAATATAAATAATTCTTAAATAAGTTTATAAACATTTGTTCTAACAAAATCAACGATTCATTAAGAATATTTAGCTCCTATTTATCATCGTATTTTACAGTCGAGTACAGTGTTTTGCATAGACAGCAACTGTCATTATGCTTCATGGCTCAATAATCCATATTGCTACAAAAAGCAGAACAAATATTTTCCGAGTTTACAAAATAAGTCCTTAACTATTTATTAAGTGAATGGGAAACTTGAAGTTTATTTGTAATATATGTAAATTATTTGTTTAGGGAAATATTCCCAAGCAATTGTGGAAAAATGCTTGATAATATTTTTACAACCAAATAATCTTCCTCACGCAGTACAACATGCCGTACGAATTAAATGAAGAAGAACTTGACGCTATTGTTACTAGTTTTCTTTTATTTGGCTTATGCATATTACACACGACCTAAATGTCCAGTATACGAAAATTTACGACATGAGTTAGGATCTAACCCCTACATAATGCCCCAGAGGTTTAGTATGCTAGCAGCCACACCACTTATGTATTTTTAAGAACACTTCTTTTCAAACTTATGTTACTCTTGTGCGTTCTCATCACGGCTTTACGTCTCGTTTTGAACCTTCCATTGATCATTTATTTACTAGGCAGTAGGGCCGGCGTAACCAGGCGTGCAAACCGTGCGATCGCACAGAGCGACAGAAAAGTTGCCGTGGAGGCAGCGGGGGCGGGCGCGTAGCCAGAAAAATTAAAATCCTGAAGTATGACTCTTGACTCAAGTTACCTGCAACGTATTCCTTAACTTATAAATAAAACTGATTAACAAATATGTGTGTTACTAGTTAATCCCAATTTTGTTACTTCTTATTTCTGTAGAAAGGGGGGAATGGCGACGGCAAGAATGTTTTGCACAGGGCGGCAAAATGAGTTTCGACGGCCTTGGAGAAACGCAAAATTTTCTGAGCGTGATAGTACGATTATTTTCTCATATGTGATCATAGATTTTTTACTGACGCGTATGCGAGGAGAATTCGTGTCTATGGAAATGCAATGAACTACTAAGCCAGTTTTCTTGTGAGTCACAATAACCCTCTGTTAGTTAACCAATCACAATACAATAAGTTCCTAAACAAACCCTCGGTGCCAATAAATTATTAGATAATACATATTATTAAAGATATGTTTTATGATGAATAACATCGGAAATGTTATATTTATTTATTTTTAATTTCAGAGGAGCATCGTTAGAAGCGTTTATTGCTTTCAAAGGCCTCTGCGCCATTTTGTGACGCGCATATCGGCGGCTTCAACTACGTTATAGCTTGCCGTCTTCTGCGTTGATTTACCTTGTAGTACGGTATTTTTTTCAGTTTTTTAATTAAGGAAAAATAACTTTACTGTACAAATTAAAGTAAACTAAATTACAGTTGTCAGGTTCAATCGTCAATATGTTTTACGGTTCACTAAGTAAGTTAATTAAATTACTCTACCTTTATGGCGACTTTGCAGTGCGCAGACAATTATTTTTTCTGGTCACGATAAGGGTTAATCACTCTCGCTACAGCTCAGGGCTTCGTGCTGTACAAATGCCTTCTATTGGAGGAGAGGGTTGGGGGTGAGAGCGCCTTCATTCCTCTTTGGCCAGAAAAAGGGTTTGGCGGTTCGCATTTGATTCCCTAGGGACTGCCAGCAATTAAAAATCCATGGACTTTCGGAATGAGGGAACAATAGCCAATTGTGCTTTGGGAGGAGGGAATATTTAATTTGGTGCTGATGGAGATGAAGTGCGCAAGGGTGGTTGTGGTAAAGTGGAGGGAAAGGAAGGGTATGGATTCCGAGGGCAGCAAAACCACGAAAGGATGGCGAGAATAAAGTGAAGAAGGAACGGAGAACAGCCACTATTATGCTAGCAGGAACAATGGATAACTTCGGGTAGACACATGTTTCCAGGTTGGGTCGGGGTTGGGTGATGGTTGGAGTTGGGTGATAGAAAAGGATAACCTCTATACTTCCTATTACCATCACATCCCTGCTGTACACACACACACGCACACAAACACGATATCCTTCTCGGCCGACAGACCACTCGGGAGATCTCTCAAGTACTTAATTATTAACACCAGAGCGTATGCACTAATATTCGCCCGGAAGGACGTGACCCTCAGTGGCCCTTTTAGCGGTAACATGTTAACAAGAAGCAAGAGTGTCCTTGAAGTGCACAACGCGTAGACAAGAGGCAATTTGTTGTTTCCCCGAGTGTCACACGGGGGTTCATGAAGTTTCACATCACAGCTCGACAAAATCCCATGGTTTTCCGAGATCACTCCAAACTTAACCCGGGATGTACTTAACTAAAGGCGTGGCTGCTTCCGTCTCCGTTTCCTGTCGGTGCAAACCATTAGCTTCGTTTCTTATGACATAGCAGTCAACTACTCGTGAACCGCAACTACCTTTAATTGGCATTATTCATAAGACTATTTAAATACCCGCACGCACATGCGTAGATTTAATGACCGCAAATTACGAGGGGGCCAATAGTTACCGAAATGTAAAATATCCTTTAAATTAAAAGGTATTGCGAAATGGGTCACAATAACGTAAGAATAATATAACAACATATCCAAAACCAGAGGCCAGTGGCGAAGTGTGAGTGTCGGGTGCCATATTCGATGACGACGTGGCGGCCATTTTTTATTTGACCTATGACATTGACCTCACAACTTTCCCGTTTACCCTGACATTGGCCTTTGGCAAAAACCTCCCACTTTGTCCTTGACCTTGTTACCATTGACTTTTATATTTGATCTTGACATTCGACCTTGACCTTTGACCTTGGCAATGACTTTTGACCTTGACATTTGATCGTGTCATTGGACATTGGCGTTTGACAATAATCTATTTCTCTGACCCTTGACAATCACTCTTGTCATCGTCCCACCATACTGTTCATCTCCTGTTACAATCTTGTTTACCTATTAACTTTCGGTGTGACCAAATTGATCGCCGCCATATTGCAGCCCACAACATACGATATCCTTTACTAGTGTTTTTTTTGTAGAAAAAATCCTTCCCGATCCCCGGAAAAGTACACAATTCCCTATCTTTGCCTGCGATTTGTCAGCGTTCAATTAGGTCATGTAACAAAACAGCAGCGTAATTGTCTAGTTATTTTATAATGTCTTTGGCTGTGCTAGCCATTTTCGTGGTTCTAATGTTTGCCAACAAGAGCACAACACTCGTTCGATTAACCGATAATTTAATTCTTGTGTCGTCGTTTCGGAAATATTTATAGCTTTTTACAAAATAATTATTACTTTTGACCTCAAAGGAAATAATGTATTAAATTTTATTAGTGGATTCTTTAATATTCACGCAAATGAAATGAGGTGTTGCCATTTTATTTTTTGAATAGCAAGCCACAAACTGATTTTTTTTACACACAGGTTACAACCCGATCAAGTGTTTCGATAAATAGGCCACCTTCTGACCTATTTATATACTTTAGGTGTTATATCTGTTACACGATTTAAAGTTTCCTATATTTAAGCAAACACTTTAAAAATGGAAGTATTTTGTGCCATAAGTAATTAAAGAAACTACTATTTTGGGAAATAACACATGTGTTTAATACACAATTTATTTGTAAAATTTTATTACATGACTTATATATACAAAAATTATTCGGGGAAAAAACTGTAACGATACTAAACCATAAAAATTAGCAGCACTTTTGCGAAAACATTAAGAAATGCGCTGTCTCTTGCTAAAGTATGATCATTCGCATTTCTTGTAGCAGGTACGTAAGTAGGCAATCATGCCTCTGGTGGATTGTCTACAGTATTATCATCACAGAGACTCGTAGGTCGATGAAAAATACGAAACCGACTGTCGCACAGGAAGAAAGATCATTAAAATGAGTAATTGCTCTTGACTCGCCCGGCTGAAGCAGTTTCGTCAAATAAATAAATCACTCGACACGTGCGCAATAAATGGACGTAGAAGTAACAGAACGAAAATATCGAGCTAGAGGAGTGTTTCGTTGGGTTTCGGCAGACGAAGAAGCAAGAAATTCGTTTGCAAGTAACAATATTACGGTAATAGTTTCGACGTAATTTATTGATATTTATTTTATAGAATCCTGTTCTTGGAAAAACAATCAGAAGGTTTGCTATTGGCGCCAAATTTGTAATAACAATTGTGAGCTCTCCTACGCTTTATGCGAGAATCTGGAGTAGATTAACGTGTCCTTCTCTGCCGTTACCCCAGTGATGGCAACATGCCTGAACTACGTCACAAATTAGAGATCAGTAGGTGCAGCGGTGGCCAAATGGTCAGACCATTCGCCTCCCATCAAGGAGATCCGGGATTGGTCCACGAATTTTCGCACGTGGGAATCGTATCGGACGATGCCATTGGTAGGCGGGTTTTCTCGGGGATCTTCTGTTTCCCTCGCCCTTTCATTCCGATGCTGATTCATGCTCATCTCATGTCACCCCTCACCAGCACTAAAGACCTCGATGTTAAGCGCTGACCAACATCTCTCACTTACTCTTCCGAGCTCTGTAAACACTTAATAAATTATAGAGAACAGAGCCACTTTGTTTCATATGACGCTCTCTTCCTGTACACAACACACGCTTCAGTGTAAGATATTCAAACTACACACACGTTCTCAAACTAATACTCAGAAGTGAGGATTCCCGTTTTACGCCAAAATATGATTCACTGTTTAAAATCACTGCGTACATATTAAGAGAGATTAATTATTTTACTGAGACAATGAGAATACTGTTAACAATGCACCAGGTATCTGATTTGCAGATAAACCTGTAACACGTATAAAGCTGTGTTCACAATTAAAAATAATATGAATTGTGACGTATTGTGTATTTAAGAGCTGACTTAACAATAAAAAGTGTATTTCTTAACGAACCAATTTACAGCAGAAGGCCGTGTGAAGTCGTGTGGCGTGTGGGCCATGACTTAAGAAGTAACAGACATAGCGAAATTTTATATTTTTTTAATAAGAATTATGGTAATGAACCGATCAGAGCATTCAGGAAGTTTAATAAACAGGGCGGATATTTAAATAATTTACGTTAAATATGTTATTGTCTTTTAAATCATGGTTTACGGAATACTGTGATAACTTTTAATTAAAAAATTTTGTTCGACTTACATTTATCTTTAGTTTAACGACAGAATAGCTGTTTGAAAAGTTTTTCAAGTCACAGTTCGGCGTACGAAGAACTTGTAGTATTTTAACTATTTTTCTTATACAAGGCATTTATTAATTTTAATAATGTTGATCTGATGTAATGGAAGTTCTTGCCTTAAAATATCAGAAATGTGAAAAATGTTTATTATATGTATACGTACAGGCGCCTGATGCATTAAAATAGTTGTTTAGAAGACCTATTCATGAGGAGTGTTTGGTGGTTCAGAGTTATATATAGCAAATGGAGAAGCACTTATACAATTGCCAAGAAAACACCCGTTTCTAAAACGATTAATCAGACAATATATGTGATAAATTTTTGCACAAAATCTTGAGAACCAACAGAAAACGCGTACCACAGTGTTAATACATCGTCTGTCGAATAGCAATTAGTAGTAAACAATAAACAAATAAGCAGAAACACTTTACGATTTTTAACCACGTGGCTGTTTTTAATACAGTAAGTGGACGACGTTCAGTTTAATGTAAAGTATTTCGAAACTTTGTAACATGTCGTTGCGAGTGGAATGTATGCACATGTATTTGGCAAGACTGCAGTTACTGTCTGTCATATATAGTTTCTTACGATTTGTATTGATTATGTAACTGATAACAAATCTATTTAAAATAGAATCAATTAAAATTTCGGCTACGACAAAATTGGGTCAACGATAAGTTTATGTATACATTTATAGAGTAACATCATCTACTCATTGAGGTTCGTAATCACTTTCTCCAACAACATTTCTCTAATAATGATCTGACGCTATGCTGTTCCAAGGACGAAAGGAAATGAAGGTGGGAGTAATTTAACGTATTCATTACCTTTAAAAAACATATTCCTGTTCACAGGTAGCGATGAATTCTGCAGTACAAAATAATATTTTCTTTAAATTGTGTTGCTAGGTGTACCGAGCGTCATATTTGCACTTGAGACCGTTACTTTTCCAGTTCGCAGAGTTTCCTCAGGTACAAATGTGCAATTCAAGAGAGTTATCCCAACTACTGTCTCCAACGTCGCTGCAGTGACGACAGTGATAGGCTTATACCTCGTATATTTATCTATTCAAAAAACTTATGTTATGATATCCGCTGTGAGGAAACTGGAGGAGAGATGCCAGCTGGGAAAATGTGTCAGTTATACAGGCTTTTTACGTTTAGTTAACAATTAATTAAAATATTTAAAGATACTTAAGACTCAAAAAGAGCCTTAGTTATCAATAATTACAAAACTGGCTGACATTAATTACCAACGACCATATAATCAGAATTTATTGGTTTGTAGTCAAGCGCCACTGCTCAACATGAGCAATGGTGTTATGTCCACAAACTAATAAATTCTAATTGTAAACTCTCATTGCAACAAACATTTAAAATTCTCATCAACGACAACTGTTTACGTCCAGTGTCACATGCCCTCCGTAAGTCTTTTGACAATGTAAACGTACCGACGCGAGAAGGACTGTACAAAACAGAACAAGTTATTTTGGAGCGGACGAAACGAAACGCAAATTCAATATACGAAAAAAAGCCATTGCCAGTAGCCACAAAATCGACACTAAAATTTGTGAAAAGAAATTATTATTTTAAGATGCAGTCTGAATTATTTTTAACGGTTATTATTATTGAGGTAAACTTTCGATATTTTCCAAACAAACTTCCTCGAGTGTACCATACATCCCTAACACTGGCAAGTGTACCAAGAAACTCGTACATTTAACAGTGCGTTAGTCGTTAATCTTCTCGTGAATCAACAGTATGGGACGTGTCGTCCGCTAAACGTGTGGCCTCGTAGACTGTGTTTGCAACGTGTGTTAATAATTTATTTATTTTTTAATGAAACTGTGTTTTAAGGTGATGTACATGAAATTTATTTGTAAACGATAGATGACAACGATCTATTTCTTGTGCAAGAACTCAGCGCACGGCGATCGGTAGCCAATGAACATATTTGTTTATAATATCGATCTGTGTATTCAAAAATTCAAGTGAGAGTGTACGGAAGATATTTGACAACAATATGCACCGATAAATGATAGACGAGTTAAAATGAGCTAGCAAAATCAAGGTACGTAATAAGAAATATTCAAAATATTGTAGTTATAGTAATAAAAAAAAGTACTGATATGTCGTAGACCAACCAACAAAAATATGTTTCCAATATATTAACCGTTAAAATTTATTTTATAAAATATGCAAACAACAACGTAAGCTCATAGATAACAATAAAATTCAGGTTATATGTTCTTGATTTATTTGGAGTTATATCAATCGATAAAAAACAGATGGAGCCAAAATATCACTTGTATTGGCTTTGTTAGTTGGTCTGTTGTTGCATAACTCTGTCACTAAACGCGGGAGTGAATTGTCTAAAAAAATTAAAGCAAAAATTTCTTACTAATGTTTTTGCTATTGGAGAACGCGTGTACGTACTCAAGGGCAACTGAAAGGAAAGATGATACATTGAGATGGTGGAAAATCGCGATAATATATTCTACCAGTATATGCTCCAATTAATTATAACTAGGGACGTAAAAAAATTCGCGTTTTCTTTTGGACACATGGAAGAATCCAAACCACTTTAAGTTCGTTTCGCTTTGTCAATTGGTTTTTTACTTTATCTGACTCCTCCCGAAGAACGCTGAGATAATAATAAAGAAGCATGTAAGTGGAGGTCAAATCGTGTTGTTTCACCATGTCAGCGAATAGCCAATGAACAGCCGCTGTCCTCTTGAATTCACAAATATTCTTGGAAGCTAGCTTACAGGTCAGTGAACCCGCCAATTTTTCCGGTCTTTAATTATAGCTAGGGACCCCTGTTTAGCGCGAAAATAATTTTGCCCTAGTTTTTTTTTTTCTTTGCCTTACGTGCACATCTGCAATTCTGCTTCATGGTTATTGGCAGCGTGTCTATGCATCGCTTTTGACTGAGCCAATTACAATAACATTCCTGCAACACCACACACGTCTGTGATTTGCCGGTAGAACCTCAAGGCTTGTGACAGTTAAAATATCCAATCGCTGACCACGAAGCAGAACTGCAGATGTGCACGTAAGACACGGAAACAAAGTAAGGCAAAATTCTTCGCGCGAAAAACAAGGGTCCCTAGTTATAGGATATTTTAACGCTCACGAGGCTTGGGATTCTACCAGCAAATCACAGACGTGTGGTTTTGCAGGAACGTTATTGTAATTGGCTCCGTCAAAAGCGATACATAGACATGCTGCCAATAACCATGAAGCAGAATTGCAGATGTGTTCACGTAAGGCACAGAGAAAAATTATTTTCGCGGAAAAAAGGGGTCCCGAGTTACAGCGTTCTGCGCCTTATGTGGTTGGACAATAGTTATGTGATACATTCTAGCGGTTTACACACTAATCACAGATGTTCTGACGTAGCGCACATGAATCGGCATTGGCCCAGTCAAATAGAAACCCACCAATAACGAAAGGAAACAGTCGGAAATTAATAAATTACATTGACGTCTAGCAAACAGTCAAACATTCCCCGCGATTAATCGCCATCTCTAATCATACACTATTTGAAAACTAAGTGATCGATAAAGCAATTTGAGAAGAAAGAACATGTGCGCTCAATTTGTACAGTTTTTTGTGGACATGACTTGTTTAAAATTACCATTAACGAATTCTCGTAGGTCGATGGAAAGTACGAATACGACAGTCGCACGGGAGGCAAGTCCATTACAATGAGTAATTGCTATTGACTCGCCCGGCTGAAGCAGTTCCATAATAAAAAAATCACATGGCTCATGCGCAAAAGAAAATTTGTTGGAGTAACGGAAGGAAAATATCGAAAATATAATGCAGGAGAAGTGTTAGTCTGGTTGAGGGTACAGTAGAAGTACTTCGTTGTTAAGAAACAGTATTACGGTAAGATTTTTTAAGTAATTTATTGAAAAGGATTATAAAGGATATCCTGTTTATGGCTAAACACTCAGACGATCTGCTATTAAAGCCTAATTTGTTATCATTTTTGTGGGCTCATAGACGCTATAAAGAGGAGGCAATGGATTATCGTACCTTGATATTAACTGTTATCACATTGTTAGCAACATGCCTGAACTACGTCGCTAAGTTCAGCTCTGCAAACACTTCATCAGTTATAGATATCAGTGCCAGCGTATTTCAAGTGATGTCACTCATTGTTTACTAGACTCACACTTCAGTGTAAAATTCAGAAAAACACTAAACAAATATTTTTACCCTAGTTCTCTGAGCAAGACTCCCATTTATCGCAAAAAAGAAAGTTGCACAGTTTATATTTTAATTAGTTCTGCCGTTCCTAATGTATAATGGCTGATTGTGTATGTAAAGAGAGATCTTAATATTGCTAGGACAATAAAAACACTTCAAGGGGCACCAGATAACTGATTTGCTGTTTATGCTTTAAGATGTAGCCAATAACTACTCATATAATTCTGAATCTGAGGAATATATTTGGTTATGTGTTCTGACTTGTAAGCAGTCACACAATATTTTCGTAGAAACGGCGAGATTTTACTTATAACGTATTTTGACTTCAGCTTTCCTAACTTTTCATTATCGTAGTAGGAAAAGCAAAATGTATTACCTGAGAAAATATCACCAATGTAGTGCTACGAAATTGCTAGTGGAGACAGAATGAAAGTAAATAGTTTCGTATACTATGTTACAATTTGTTAATAATATCTAAAGTGTATATAGATACACTAAATTACTTATTTCAATACTAACGAAATTTAGGGATGCATTTCTCACTATTGTAAGCGCTTGTCAGTTTTGTATATCAAATGAGAATCAATGCTCTCGTATACCAGTCAAAAACACTTTCCTTTTTAAAAGTATAAGGAGAAATAAAGTGTGGATATTGTGTAGTACTTAATCATTAAACAAAATATAGGTACTCAAAAAATAAAGTAGGAAATATCACAAACATGTATGTATACTCATTGGAACGGATATTAGTCAGTTTAATCGAAGGTAAGCTTTGTAATTTTATAGTACGAGATATGTTTTACTATTGTAAGCAAACCTATCACATCGGCCCAAGAACTGTACAATACATGTAGTACAATGTTAGGTTTACCGAAACAAGACACACAAACGAGTGACGTGTACATGACTGTTCAACAGATTGCAGTACTGGCTGGTTCCTATTTGGTGGACTTACTTAATGTGTTAATATTACTCTTTTGTTTGTGTGGTCTGTAGAAAACACTGTGTACTAAATAAAAAAATTAACACACATTTGTGTACATCGTAGGTATGCCAGACAATATTTATTTGAATAGCTTGCAGAATGTTGTATCGCCAGGGTGTTTGTAGTCGTTGTCTGCTGCATAATTACATTATCGAAGTATGCAACGAACTGCTGTCGATCCGTAGACGGTATCCTGAAAAGCAGTGATATGTAAAGATGGTGGTTGAATTGATTTTGATAATAGTTAATCTATGAGAAACACTTTTTACTGTCTGCAGGTAGAGATGGATGCTTCACTGCAAGGAAATATTCTCCACACTCCTAAATTGTTTCGAGTTCTGAGAAAGATGTTTGGACTTGAGACTTACGCGATCACCATCCGCAGTGTTTCCTCAAGAGCAACTGTACATCTGAAGAGATCTCTCCCTGCCACAGTCTACAACGTCCTGCTCACAGCAGTGACTGCTGTAATTGGAATCTATCAAATACGTTCAATATTTCAAAAAAATATTTTCGAGATATACACTTCATTCCAAGCATTAGTAATTGTAACAATGTACGTTTCCTGCATTGTAAATCTTATAACAAGCAACATAAACAGCAGGTACGTTCAGAAGATCCAGAGTTTGTGGTTGGAAGTTGACAGTTTTCTGATAGACGTCCCAAAAGGAAACCACAGTAGAAAATTAAATTGCTTTACATTTCTCATCGCACAAATTCTGCTTTACGTTTTCTTCGATTTCTGGGCAATTGTATCTCATTATTTTATCTTCGCAGACATGATAAGTATCATGTTTATTTCTTTCGGCTTTGTAACACAATTAACTTCATTTGCAACAACGGCAAAATGCATGCACTGTGTCCTTCTAATTCGAGAACGACTTAAGTTGCTGAATTGGAAGTTAATCCAAATGGATATTTCACAGCAAAGAGTAAACGTGAATGATAATCATAATTCACCTATTAATACTCAAACATGCGGTACGCACTACGGCAGTAATGTGCACGATTTAAATATGTCACAGAAAACGACAACGCAGAGAACGCAACAGCAAAATGGGGAAGGCAACAATATATCCTCACAAAATAGTGTGGAATCAGATCTCATTCAATTGAGAACACAGTTCAAACATTTGTGCGACACCTTCGGTCTCGTTGACAACAGTTTTGGACCGTCAGTACTTTTTCTCCATGTCAACATTTTCGTGATGATTGTAAACTCGCTTTCATGGGGCTTAACTACAAAAAATATAATCACCAAGAGCGCTTCTTTGGACTTGGAATTGTTTATTGTCTTATTATTGTGGATGTCGCAAGCGGGCCAAATAGTAGCTATCGTATGGTCTTGTAAAACCACTACAGACGAGGTAGGGTCAACGAAGGACTTCATCCACGACTTACTTCTTGAACCTTTAGAAGGTGACGAAGTAGAAGAGCAGTTGGAACTATTTAGAGACCAGATTTGCAGCAAAGACCTGTCGTTCAGTACTTGTGGTTTCTTACCGATAGAGGAATCTTTTCTTTTCTCCATCGCTCTTTTTCTAGATGTTTCTGTCATCGTCCTGAAGCAAATGATTCCCAGATAACCGATAATGTATCATCATAATTCCACGTAATACTTCACAGTATTTCCATTGTTGTGCTGGCAAAATCGTCATTTTTTTTTAAAGAATTTTAAGGTAGTTTAAAAAAATTAGTAAACCCGTTGTAATATTACAAAAATATATCGGTAAACGCAAATTTCACAATTGCGTTTAAATAAAATTATCCAAAATTGTTCAATATAGATCCTTAAATTAACATGACGAAGATCTTGCAGTGGTCGCTATGAAATTTTATTCAGTCTGTCTTAAGAATTACTTCAACATCACGATTTAATGTCATGCATATTGTTTTCGTAGATACAGTATAGACTCTGAAACTGTTTCGATTAGCTAATGTTTAAACAGCTCAATATTGTTTTATATGTTCCGTAGAAAGCGTAGATGTTGTTTGCAAACAATGAAAAGGGTACCTTTGACATATCTAATAACAAATTAATAAACAATTGAACAGCCTTCATTTACTAAACTTTTGATGTTAAGTACGTTATAAAATTTTCATCACATACAGATTGTAAATATATATCTGAAATTTTTTGGGTATTACGTGTAAGTGTATACTCGTGTTTAAATGTATTGAAGACGCGGTGGACAGCAATTTTCATCACAATGCATTTATTTTTATATTTGTACTAGATATTTTTTTCTTATTTATGATACAAAATGTAACTAAATTTTGCTCTTATGAAATTTTTTATCTCTCGTAATTTTCGAGTAATGTCTTGTTAAAGTAAAAATTTGCATGTTTCCGTTAAAACCAGCTGACATGCCAAACTGAAAAAAGCAATGTATAAAGATGTTGCAGGCTGCCATTTCCCGTAGATAATAACAAAGAATAAAAACTTTCTGTATTTATGTAAAAATGCTGAAATTTAAAATAAAAATTTAAACAAGTCAATAATTTTTAATAATATAAAAATATTTTATTTTGTGTTTTAACATTTAACGTAGCTGATCTTGTAGCCTGCAACATCGTTGTTCACTGTGAATATTTTTTCAGTTTGTTACGTGAGTTGATTTTAGTGTCGTCATTAAATCGGAATGAATTGTTTATATTTTATGGCCTCTCGGTTAGGCTCGATAACCAAGGAAATATAATTTAGACTGGAAGGTAAAGGTAAGCGAAATAGATCAAGTAGGAGGTAACACTCTTTAATAACTACTAGGAAGACTAATGTATGGATACAGTATAAAGGAATATTAGAAGGAAGGATAGACAGATAGGGAGAGACAGGAGCTAAGGATCAGGATTGCTCTTCTTCCATAATAAGCAGCTTAATGCACACCAGTATGCCGGACGTCGTGGTCGTAGTAGAAGTCCACGTGGCTGGTCCCCCGCTGGTCTCGAACCAGGACCTCTTGGTTCCGTCGCCACTCGATAGAGACTCCTCGTGCCTCTCGTCGGTAACCTTCCGCCACTCTTCGCGCCCCAACCTCTTGTCACCTTATTCCAGCATTTTATTGGCCCGTTATGACGTTGAGGGTGGAGCCATCCCTGCTGCAATTGCGAATTCCCCATGCCAAAACAGTCCCAATTATTTCCCCGACGTAATGGCATTTCAAGCAGCTCGGTGTTGCGTTGCTCCGCCGGCCGTTTATAGTTCTGTGTTTACAAAACTCCCCTGGCCGCATTCTTCTGTTACCGAGGCGCTGTCGGGTTGGGAAATCATAACTGGAAATCAGCAAATAATGCCATTATGCAAAAACAATGTCAGATAAAGATTTTTTATAAGAGTAAAATTTTGTCACATTTCGTGTCTAAAAAAATTATTAATAAATAAAAAAATAAAAACATTGTGATAAAAATTATTGTCGTTCCCGCCCTTTAACATTCTTGTTTTCAATTTCTTTGAAAACAGTAATGACATGTATGTCCACAAATATACTTGCCATTAAATAATGTCTTCCTTCCAATAAATTAATTCTTTGACAAAGGTATATAGACTTGGTATTTTAAAATTTTCTTCTCTATAAAGACAGGAGTATGTAGTGTGGTTTTAAAATATGTAAGTTTATAATGACAAATTGAAAGTAGTTTTCACTCCAGCTGGTAACGTGACATAATGTAAGTAATCCATCGCCTATTACATTTTCACAAGAAAACACGATCATACTATTTATAATCTTCTAAGAGTGTGTTCCTAAAATAATATGTTTATTAAAATCTGTCCTTTAAAAATTATTACGTATTTAGTGTTTTATCTTAGAAAATGTTTTGGTTTCTTGCCTTGTGTTTAATAAAGATTTGATAATATGCTTACATGTTATTTTATTAATATTTTGACTGTTCAGTGACGTCTCAGTTATTCTGAAATTAACGAAACTTAACGTTACTTAAGAATTTACGTGTGTTAATGAAACTTTAAACAACATCTTCACACGTACATTTTTAATTGATGACAAGAGTATGATTAAAGTAAGTTCGTATCTACCGGTGCAGTTTGTTCATTTCACCGGCCTGTCTTTTGGGTATTATTGTATTGTATTGTTACAAGTTTTATTTATTTGAATGACACCTTTAATTAATACAAGAGGGCTTAATTGTGTGGTTTATGGTTATATATTTTATCAGTAAGAAAATACACTAAAATTTCAAAATTTTTGCTTATTAAAATGACCACTAATTTTTATAGACTAACATTACATAAATACTTATACCACTGTACAACCGTTACACAATAAATAAAAATTTTTCTACATGTATAGTTCGTTGTGACTTCATACGATCGCCAAACTCAGACAAAAAAAAATTGTTGAGAAATGACGCTTCATTGCGTATATACGGTGTTTTCAGTGTGTTGCTAAATTTGTTTACTTACATCTGCTTGGTTTGAAATAAACACACATCATATAGGAAATTCAGTTGTGATTTTTAAGTTGTATACTTATCAGAAACATATTGCTTGGACGCCTAAAAATATCTTAAAACTGCAATATTATAACTACTGCGTGTGAAAAATACCAACTTGATTCCTAAAATCTAGAAATTGGTTTATTTATTAGAGGTAACACCATACTTTCTACACGTAAAACTATAAAAACCCCTCTAAAAGTCCCATACAAACACCATTATTACGACGGTACTGTGTGACAATTTAGAAATTCGCCCACAGGGGTGGTATTATTCGTAATGTGTGAACCTGTCGGTAGTATAGTAACTTTCAAAATTACGTCAGAATGTATTTTTATTTTTAAAGTTTATGCTTTTATGTGTTAATAGATAAAAACACAATGTAACGTGTGCTAATTTAGTACTTCACACCTAGAGGTGGAAAGTAGAATTCTTGATTCATGAACCAATAAGAAGTACAGTGCCTTTCAAAAGTTGGCATTAAATATGTTTATTTTATTACTAGCATATATTATTTTATATATTAGTAGTTGAACAATTGAAAAATGTAACACTAAAAAAATTAAAAATGTTAGAAAATTATCTGTTAAAAAAACAACAGGTCAAGATGGAAATTGCTAATTGAAAAATAAATAATGTTAAAATCTATTAATTAATAAAAATGCAATGAGGAATAAATGCATTCGGTACGCTATCATTTTAGAGTAAATAGAAAAAAAAATTGTAGTATATGTAACCAAACATCAGTAATAACAAATCAATAAACAACAAACAATAATTCTGATTTAATGAGAGGTCAAATAATTTATATAATATATCCAACATTCAAATTCCCATTTCCCCTTATGCCTCGGTAGCCGAGTTGCCTAAGACGTTTGTTATGTGATGTCAGGTTAAGTTGTTCCGGGCTCCGCACCACCAATGGTATTTTAAACAACACATGTTGTTATTGCAATATGGGCGATATCCCCGCCTAGGCTGCATTACACATAGTGCGACACTAGTGACACCTAGCAAGCGGCACAATAATTATATAAATTTAACGAGGACAACTCTCCTATTGGCCAACTAGATAACTAATATGAAGGCTCCCACCGTTCCCTGGGCTGTGATTACAATACAAATATGGAAGATTTCCGAGCGCACCTGAGCATTGGGCCAGTACTAAGATGATAGCTGAGCCAAGGCGCCCATTTAAAAACGGCGGCTCCAAAGTTATAAAAAAAATTGACAGTCGAAAAGTACCATGTAAACAAGATGGTGGCAGGTGATGTTCAGAAATGAATTACGTCTGTTGAGCTAACAGTTATTCTAATGAATGTATTTGAAGGTAAGGTTATTCGATTATCCTCATCTAATGGACGTAGATTATTTACATTTTCTTGATTTACTATACAAAAATGAATAGATGCCAAGGTAAACAGTCAGTAGGCAAAATAAAGGTAAAAAGTCAAGGTAAAATTCAAAGTTTAAGGTCAAAGGTCAAAGTAAAATATTAAAGTCAATGTCAAATGCCCAAAGTCAATGTCAAATACCAAGATCAAATGTCAAATAAAATTTTAAAGGTCAATGGAAAAGTCCAAGATGGCTGCCGAGGCACCGTACAAAGAGGCCGCCATGATGTCATCCACGATAGATGTAGTCACTTCATCCAAGGTGGCACCTAACACCACCCTTCACCACCTGTCCCTATCACCGGATCAACTATTATATTCTTTGAGTGTTTCTACCACAAAACCCTAATTCGACTGAACTTCTGGATGACGAACTTTCAAAATCTACAAACGTTTCAAGTCTATACACTAGTAGCCATAATGAAATTAAATTATTATTAATAAAATAAAATTTAATAAAATAGCGACCCCTAAACAATACAGACACCAGAACCGAAAAAAAAAATTATTATGAACAGCCAAGATAAAAAATTGTTTCATCTTCGTTAGGTTGTTTTAAAATGAGACGTAATAAAGGCAATTTCTCATGTAATACTGTCTTCTGAACTGGCATACCTACGGTAATGAAATTTTTAATAGTAAAAGCATTGAATAGTAAACATTCTAAACATAACATCTTGTTTGAATCAGGTCGCCAGATCCTGAAATATTTTTGAAAAGGTTCCGTTTTCACGTTTCACTATATTCGGATAGTTATACTTCCAACAAAAATGCCCTCTTCAGTATTCAAAGCTTGTATAAAGATTTGCCAAACTATAAAACTTTATTTGAATATATTAATAAGACTAGTTCCGGTAATAAGAGTCATAATCTGAACTGAAATTACTTTATTTGTACTGTTTTCAACAAAACACAAAAATATTTAATAATTAACTGCCATTATATAAAACCATTCTATACATGGCCTAATATATTATTTTTTATCAAAATTAATTTAGAATCCAAAACAGTTTTCTTAAAACAACAATCCTTAGAGAATTCAATGTTTCGATTGTATGTGGTCAAAAGGCATCTTTCGTCTTGAATCTGCTGATAATATTCCAAATGAAATAAAATCTTCGTTTAAAAAAGTATAAATTCTATTAACATTGTCTCACCTGATATAATTAACATATGTAAATCCACAGCTTGGGTACTAAAATGTTACAATAAGAAAATTTAATTGCCTTGGTCCTGTGTTTTCGAATTGAAATGGTTTTGAAAGTAAGCATCTGGCGTAGTTATAACCTATGAATATCACATGAGACTTCTTAGCATTATATCGCACCCCCAATACAATACCGACACATCTAAAAATTCAACATTTTTTAATTATGCATGTAGTGAAATATAGGATAGTTGGCTCTACCTAATGCGAGACTAACATAACCGAGAAAACCATTCCAACATATTCATAAAAGATTTTGCTTTCAGCTTCTTTGCCAAGTAACTGTAATGATTGTTGCCAAGGTTAACATTTCTTCTATTTATGCAGCGTGAAGATAAACAGAAGTTATTTTTCAGTGCAATACAGAGATTTTTTGTGTTATGTTTATATAAGTGTGTGTGTGCGATAACTACATTTATCTCAAAATGAAACATTTTGAGATATGTTGGTATTTCATTGGGAGTGCTACATGTGTGCCGATACTTAAGTATTTAAATATATTAATTTTAATGTTTTCGTGTTAAGGAGACATATACACGCATTCAGTCCAACCCACAGATATAACAGCAACACTTTCTTATGAATATAGATTTAATGTTTCGAACTAATTAAACAATAAAAAGAATTGGACTATTTTTGGTTGCTGAAAGTGTGACACTAATACTTGGCTGTATGATTCACTAAAGAATAGAAAGGAAGATTTGCAGTTGTGACCGATTAGAAAGTAATACGACTGGGACAACTGAAGTACATTCGTTTATGCATACACTTACACACCACAGAAGAAAGGCACATTAACTGTACCATAGTTCTGTGTCGACACTACAAGAAATTAATAAAAAAGGTAGGCTGTGACATTATCTAAGCCCCAGTGTACATAGTGAGTGCGATTTATCAAACGATAATAAGATATCAGTACATAATCTGGACTGAATTTAACGTGATGAGTAAACACCAATTTCTCGTATTATTCTTCCACAGAAAACCCGTGTTTGTTCCTTAAATGTGTTTGTCATTGCAAAATCAGCCGTAGGACAAACACATTTATAATGATTAGTTCTTAAAACCACCCGGAAATTTGCTAACATTTTGTCAACGCAGTTACGATGAATATAATTTATATTCTAAATGTTAATTTCTACGTGTTCCATGAGCAGGAAAATTTGTACTGTTTTTTAAATCCTAGGCAAAATATATCATTTGTCTTACGTGATCTTTTTTATCTACAGGTAATATAAATTTGTAGGTATTAAAAAAATTAAGAGAAACTAATTTGCATTAAGATTTTCCATCGCAAATGAATGAACGTCGGCCAAACTAGGATATAGTCAGTCAGATCGACTCAGAATTAATAATTACAAAGACTACCTTGGTTATTAAAGTTTAGACTCACTGACAGAAACATAACAAAAGTGATTTACGAGGAAAAACTAATACATTTTAAGAGATTTATCAACCTAAGTTCTCTAGGTGATTTTTTAAATATTTCATTTGGAAATATTCCGCTCTGTTATGAAAAGTGACATGAAAAATAAATTGTGAAATATATTCCTGTACAAGCATGGTTGTGCTCTTTAACTCTTTGAGAGAACAGTACAATTTTTCTGAATTATCGTATTTTAAATTTAAAATTCAAAAAATTTATGTACGTAACAACTGAAGTATAGTAAAATTTGGTTCTGTATTTAGGGGGCAATGTCATTTTATCATCTGTAGAATATTCGTGAAAATTGTAGAATTTTCATAGACAATTTTTCAAATAATATTTGTAAGCCCAAACGTTTAATTTAGAGTTTAGTGAAACACATGCGTCATCCTTCTTACTTGAATACGTTTTTAACACGTGTCATGAAGATAACATTAAAACTAAATATTTAAGAAAAATGACAGTTCTTAAGGTCTTTAGTTTATATTGTTTTTGCGAGTTTTTTTTTTTTTTAAGCTTAAACAAGAGCAGACATCAAAAATCTGTCTGGCAATTTTGTTCGAAATGGTTTTCGAAGTGGGAGCTGATTTTCTCAAAACATGAAACTGTACGGTTTCGATTAAAAAGACACTCAACCGGAATTTCGTTAAATACATAATTAGTTAAAACCACAGCATTTTTTTGGCCGTGAAAAAAATCAGCCAATATGGAGAGGACGATTTCAAACAAAACTACCACACAGATTTTTGATATCTGCTCTCGTTCAGCCGTAAAAATTTAATAACGCTACAAAAAATAGAAACTAGAGACATGTATGCCTCAAGAGAATACATGATTTTACTTTAAAGGCCTATTTGATGATGAAAGGAAATATTTATCACTGTGAATTTGTGAATAACATATTCTGAAAGTATGTTCACAGAGGTCAGCCCTGCGTATTTCTATAAGCTGCCCTTCACTGAAAGGTTCTTGTGTCACGGCGACTATAAGGGGGTGAAGCGGAAGGGGTAAGTGTGAGATTGGCTTCACAAGCCATTGACCACGCCGATGCATTCAAGAGCGAATCACTGTCGCGACGGGCGGCAATAACAACCCCCTGCCTGGGACGTGAAGAGGGGTGGTTATAGAGCGGTGGGTGGCGAGAGAGCTGAAAGGGGTGTGTAGAAGCTAGTTGGAAGGGGGGTTGAAGCTGGCAGACAGGTCGCGGACAATCGGTGCCCGCCTGGCCCGGTGGCGCAAGGGCAGATTGGCAGGTCAATACAGAACTGCCACCGGCCAGATATGTAACGCGATCCAAATGAACTCTCCGCTCGCATGAATATCGATGGTTACCCAGGGGGTGGGTAAAAAGGGAATGGGGTATAGATTGAACGCCCTTGGTTGGATGATGGGATTGCAGAAGGGGGGGGGGGGAGCAGAATTTCCTCCCGGCTACCACCCCCTAAATACAATGAGACACGGGCCCCCATGGATTTCCCAACTACACCCCTTCATAGGACTAAATTTTTCTCAACCCCTTACCGCATGGCTTTCCCAACCCCGTACCGGAACCATCCCTTCCCCCAAAAGAGTGATAACAGGATTAACCGCCTGGTAATTAGCAGAAGTCGACGGCTGCTGGGATGTCTCGAAACTGGTTGTCGTTACCGCTCATGATATTCTACCGCGTAGGACTCCCTCTTTTTTCCTCTTCTTTTGCGGTTCGACGTCAAGCGAGCTGGAAACTTGCTGATTCAGCGATCACGTCGGAATGTTGTCAAGCGGAGGGGGAGGTTTTTGTTCACTTATATTTGAAATGAAGGGCAAATGGGATGCAACCATATATGTGAAAAATTATCGTGTGTAGGGTCGATATGTGTTCTCACTAAATTCTTTAGAGCCATCCATCTCGTTGAAATGAAGAGTATAGACCTATTTTGTAAAAACCCAAAATAAATAACCGTATTATTACAAATTTGACCCATAAATAATGTAAGGACGATAAATGTATTTTCGGTGAATCGCAGACGTATATTGATCCTGTTGGGCTGTTGTCGAAATTCACACTTCAGTTTGACACTAAAATTATGGTTTTAATTTCAAGTTTTTCAAACATTTTACACTTAAAGGGGGTGAAAGCCACAACATTTGCTTTCGATTTGACCTTTATATTTATTTAACGACATGAGATATGATGGGATTGCTTGTTTCAGAATAATGGTTACGTAAACACCTTTAACTATATGCAAGTTTCTTTCTACTGGTTACACACATTAAATAGCACGTGGACAAACAACTTGCAAACAATTTAAGTTTGACGATCCGAAACGCAAGTATGACCATCGAGAAATAATTTATGTGGAGTTATGTTTTACAGTATAATCGTTATATAATGTGGTTGAATAATTTTGCTCACGGACTTGTTTATATTTTATTGCTAATATAAAAGATACTGCCGACATTATCGGGCAAAGCACAAGCGTAACATGTGAGCTATTATGCAGACGGTAAGCTGGTAAAAGATATTAAACTTCAGCGTCGTAAGTTGTTGTTAATGCATGCATCGTACCGACCAATTATTTACTCCTGAAGTTGGGAGAAAATATTTCCTACGATGAAATGTAACTGTAAGTTAAAATTTTTGAAGAATGTTTCATATAAGTAAACTTTCCTTGTGATATGCCTTATGACTTGTAAAGAAAATAACTGTTTTGCAAGTATACGGTGCGGTTGCTGACAGAAGCAGAGGAAGTATAAGAATGTCCTTGGTGTGTTGGTTAGAAGTGTGAGTAATATTTACTCCGATACTGCCTTTTTCAGCTCCTGTAATTTTTACTCTGCGCGGAAAATTGTGGTATTATTTTTCAACGCATGGCAACAAAGTAAATGTTTCTATACTTCGTTCAATATAAAGTGGGCATTCTTGAAGACAATATTCTTGTCTAGAAAAATCACTAAAAGTTGATTTATTTAGAACTCAAACGTTAACTTTTGAATACAGTACAATAAACATACTTTTATTGTTTTTATACTGCTTAGTTTACATTAAAAGTGACAGGTAACTATATAACTTATTTGAAAGGAAAAAAGTAACTAGGGTTTCAAAAGTGATCTCTTTATTCTGAATGACATATAGTCATTTAACTTACGTGAATGCCAGCACATTTTTCTCGTAGAGTGGGGGGATGGCTGTTCTATATCCTGGAGTTTTCAGGCGGGCATAGCACTATTGGAGGGGCTCGGTGATGGGGCGACGGAAGGGGTTTTGGGATGTGGTGACGGCGAAATTGGAAGGATCTGCGCAGTAGCTGGATGGATATACAGAGTCTACCGAGATATGGAACCAATTACCGGTGCTGTATTCCTTGCCTCCGTCGCGATGGATCGTTCGGTTAGTGAAAAGGGAGGGGGGAGAGGCTCAGTGGATGAGGTGGCAGAGAGACTAGGACACAGACGACTAAGATATGACTAGGAGTTGCACCAATGCCAGAACAGCTGGCATTGCGGATATGCATTCTGCAAGCGGCTAGACATTATTAACTGCGAGGATTCCTCGAGTCCTGAACTGCACAGATGCTATCTTCTTTTATTGCTATACGTGCCACAATTGCGGTACCGGGCAACAATAGATATTATGTTACTTCTGTGCGTCAAAATAACTGAGTGACGTCGGCTACGAAGAAAATTGTAAGTGGGGAATATATGAGTATAATATATACATCTGTGTAATTACAATCTGTAACTTGATTTACGTGTTTTAGAATAACAATGCAGCATGGATATATACTGGTTCATTATTTCTTGTTGTATGTATGTTTTTTTTTTTTTACAAAATACCGAACACAGCTCTTAATAAAATTGTGATTTTCGAATAGTATTTAGTGTATTCAAGAAATAAATCACACGGACAACACAGTCTTATAAGCGCCATCTTGCATTCAAAGCTAAACTGTTGTAATTTTCTGTGGTTTTCTTACTGATCTTTGTTTCCTAGAAAATGTAGGACTATTTGAGACCAAACAGAGAAATTCATCAAAATAAGTGTTATTCTATGGTTAGTCTGCCACGAAATCAATACTGTAAATTATTTACAACCTGTGTGATCACGAAGAACACAAACATTGTTAACAGCATATATCAGTATCATCCATCGGCGAATATTTTACCTGGTTGTGAAATCCAAATAATGGTAATTACTTTCAATAGGTGTGTCCTCTTTCTCTGAGCTTATTTCAACAAATACATTCCGTTGTGTTTAGCAGCAGCGCCATTTAAATAAAAGCTTTTTTTTTTAATGTAATTCAAAGTGCAAAACGCTGTTTCATCAATGGTGGGCATTTTTCATCACTTAAGTAAATGCAAACATTTTTGCGGTATCATAACGAACGGACGTATATCCTCGTGACGTCAATGTTTCGATTACAGTAACGCTAACTGTACAAAATCACTCGAGCAATGTTTCTGAATTTGTGCTAAACTAGATTGGCTATACCTCTTAATTCACACCAACTGCACGACAATGTAGATTCAATGGTAAACGACTAAAATAACGTTTGTTGGTGAAATTGGTTTTATCGCTGTATTGTAAATGTTTAAAATTCGTTAATTTGTTTTACATATATAAATATTAATATTCGCTCCGATACCATCCATTTTTACACCCAAATTAATCTTAACTTTAGCAAGATACTAAAGTGAAGTGTTAATCAGCCGTTGCGCGACTATCGAATGTGAATACTCTGAATGTAGGAGTAACATTGGCCTACTCAAGGTAATTGTTTTCGTAGAATTAAGCACAGTTAGGTAACATGACACTTAATTTTAATCCATTCGGATAGAGGTTGCCAATTGTTTACCAAATGTCACCAAATTATATATTTTGAGTAGGTCAATGTTACCCCTGCAGTCAAAGTATCCACGTTTGGCAGTACAAGTGCTAATACTGCAATGTATTAAACGTTTTATAAATACAGCAAAATACTGAAGAATGAACTCGTAATACGATAAAGTACAAGTTCGCTAGTCAAAAAATAACAAATAAAATAATTGACAAATAATTATTCTTGTCGATGACGTACTAACATTTTTATATGACAACAGTATATACACTTGGGGCGTAAAAATGTCCATAAAATATATCTAAATATTGCTTCTTTAATTTCGTACCTTAACATTTTGCTTTGGACTACTAACAGCATGGGTTGGGAGAAGTTTATTCCATTTTGAGCTCTCGTGATTTTTATCTGAGGTTTCCTTAAGATTATTTTTAACGCAAGTATATAAGACGTAAAAAGAAAATATTTAATTTAAATAAACTGATATGTTGTTGCTTAATTATCTCTGAAAATGTAACTCGCGACATACATAAACTCTTCCATGATCACAAATGTTCCTTCACTGTACATTAAATTTTATATTGGAAAGATCAACAGCAGATTATGACCACTTAATGTTTCTAGCTCTGCTAGCGGTGTAAATTCTCCCTTAGCAAACTAATATTGTTGAGTGAACATGTAATAGAAATCCCCCAATATAAAAAACTTCCTAAAATATTTTGGAAGTAATTAACCTAAACACAGTATGGCACAGTTACCACACTTCCGCCTTGTATATATGAAAACTCTTACAGTTGTTACAATACAAGTCTAGTAACTTTAATAAACATTTTACTGTTTTATAAAGAAGTTTCGGAGTTCTACCATGGATGTATGGGGAACAATTCTACCATACCTACTTTCTTAGTGCTCCTATGCGAACCTGTGGCAAATTTACAAACAATTTTTTTTAGAGTGTATGATCTTTCATTTATTTCAAGCAATTGCAAAAACTGTAATAGTATTTAACCAAATGCTTTTTTTAAAATTTGAGACTGTGTACAGTCATACAATACACAATTTCGCCAAAGCCTTTTTTAAAATAATGCACAGTTTGGTAGCAAAAATTTGTTTTGTGTATTGCAAACAGAAAACTTCAGAAACAAACAATATATAAGGGTAAAATTTTTCACAATGCATTTTTGACATATATAACTTTTTAATTTTCGTTAAAAAATATTTTCGTAACCACTGCAAAACTTACGAGCGAGGCTTTATGGTAGCCACATGTGTGAAGGTTTTATTGCGGACGCAGCAAGGACGACATACTACGCGGATTGCGGCTTACTCTGGCCTCTAAGCGCAAGTCAAAGAACAAGAGGTTAACAATGATCCGTCGCATTCGTCCATCGATCACGTGACTTCTAGCAAATCAGGAGCCTAGAGTATCTGTCTAAAGCTTATCAAGCTTAACATTTACTGACGGGCGGATGAAATCACAGCCTTCTAAAGATGGCGACGATTATTTCAACGGTATTTTTAAAGTAAAAAAAAACTGCAGTGTTCGCGTTTTTTTATTTTCTTTGCTGGGTAGCGCTGCTAATTCATCTCTGAAATACGTCGCTAATAATTTTGGCTTTTTTTAAATTTAAATATCCACCTTAATTATTGTTTTCCTTATTTCTTAGTCAAATTAAAAAGTATACAATTTTATTAGTGAATAATTATGCCGATAAAAGCTCGTTAGGGTGAAAATATCAGTCGCAATTATTAGCAGCTATGGATAAATAAGAAATATGTTTTCTGTTTGTCCTTTGGGATTATTGCATATATTAGTGGAATAACGACGGGCGGATGACAGATTATTGTGAATCGCTAGATTTGTTGATGTTCGGACTGATGCGAAGGATCATCGATAATACACCTATAGTTTGCTTCTATCAAACATTCAGTTGGTGAGACTGTAATTGTATGACATCACACGGGCATGAACCACACGTGCGAAGATTGAAGTCCAGGTAGAGTTTTCAAAGAACATCAAAGGAACTTACTGTCATTGAAAAAAAATATATATAACGAATCGGTATCTAAAAAGTCCTTTTTCTGGTGATCTATTACCTGGATACGACCAGAGATAGCCGACATAGAAACCTCAGAACAGGCTGACATCAGGAGTAGGAAGATCATGAACCTAACTAACAAGATGGGGCTACGCTAAAGAATAGGATGTCATGTGTGACTCTGCAGTAGTTCAGACTGTCAAACACATGCACCAGTGTCTTCTGTGTCCATCCTCCTGCGAAATGTATGACCTGCTTTACGCCTCGGAAAATGGAGTGAAAGCGGCCAATTTTCGGTCATAAGTTGTACAATGATTATAAGTGTTTAGGGCCACAAACATTTCGCGAAAATTATTTTGCCCGTTTTCTTTCAGTTCCTTACATTCATTTCTACAGATCTGCTTCTGGTTATCGGCAGCGTGTCTTTTTGAAGTAATATCTCTCATTTGACTGTCCCAATCACAACGAGGTTACTCCAACATCACACGTTTGTGATTTGCGAGCGGAAGCCTAAGACACGTAAGAGTTAAAAACATCCAGTCATTGACCATTCAGCACAACGACATATGTACACATAACTCACTGGCACAAACTGGGGCAAAATTATTTTCCTCAGGAGTCCATGGCCTTCTAAATGTTTATAACTGTGAGTATGTATGTTTTTTTGTTGGTGAAAAAAAATGCAATAACGTTGTACAAAAAAAATAACTTTACACGCCTATACCTTTTAAACTAACAAGAGTTTCATGGTACCCCCTCTCCCCCCCCCCAAAGAAAAATTTTTTTTGGAAGCTAGGAAGTAATATGTTAACATAACTGGAGCAAATGAAACATTTCCATTCGTATATTTGACTTTGAATGCAATTCCAGAGCAGTAAATGCTGAAAAATACATTTTAAAAAAACCTGTTAGAGTGATTTTCATAGTAAATTCAGATTTTTGTGTAAAGAATTAGTTGTCATGAACAATAAATCAGCACTTCCCTGTTTATATTTTTGTAAATTTTAACTTTCTTACAGAAGCTTGAAAGGAATTTGAAACGAATAATAAATTTCACAAATATGACACAAGAATAAATATTACTCTGCACTATACCCGTCTCGTAGATTACCGTTATTCCAAAATAGCATATTGCTGTTAAACGTTTTCTAATAAAGTGCTCTGAAAGAAATAAAACAAATGTATGATGGGAATACAAAGCATTTCAAAATGGATTTTGACAAGTACTTAATTAGAAATTAATTTTATTGTATACAAGATAACTTAGATTTTAAATGCCTGTAAATTTTTGATGTGTTATTGCTAAGTTTACATTGTTTTATGGTTACTATATTTTATGACGAAGCGTTTTGTTTTGTATAGCAAATGATTTGGTCATGTTCTCTACACGTTTATGGTAAACAGTAATGTAAGGATTGAATCGAGAAATATAATCAGATATAATTAACACACGCATAGTAATTTTCCGGTATAGGCCAATACGTAGTAGAGAACTTTAGCATTTAACTTTATGTTTCTTCTACTTTAAATATTTCATCAATACACAATTCAAACGTAAATTTAAAGTAACGACAGTTGAAATTCTATTGAGAATCGCAGAATCGGTTATCTGAAACCAAAATATTGTGATACAAACCAATATATATACCTCAAAAGCATATCAAGCAAGCATTTCGAAAATAAACCTAGTTATTAAAATATTTATCATTTGCTATAATTTTATGCTAAACAAAAGCATCACTATCTATAGGCAAAACTTAAGTTCATTTACAAAATTCTTCTCTAGCACTATTTACAACGTTTTTCGAGTACATTTAAGTCACGCCTGTAACATTTCCCATGAATTGCAGTACTGCATAACAAAATTATTCAAAAATATACATTCTTTGTGATAACATACATAATCAGCTAGTTCTTTGCTAACAACCATCTTGAATTTGACTTTAGTATTTCTATTGGTCAGAAACATGAAGTCAAGGCGGTTTGACTTGAGATTTGGTAGTGCAATTGTATACAACTCCGTAATAAGCAATGTATTGAATTTTGTTACTGCCTTAGACATCTATTGGCTAGAGCTCTGTACGCAACTGGGCGCCCGAAGTTAGATACAAGTGGTGAATTAGGGGTAATGTGTATGAATGCTATTTAATCGCGGGAAATTTACATTGATTGCTAGGCTTCAATCTATCGTATTCGTGGCCGTCGTTGTTCTTTCGTAAATGTTTGACCCTACATACCAGGGCCAGTTATAAAACTGACTCGCAACAACTGGACGCCTATGATTCGTCTGTAATTAGCTAGACCGTGCCGCATCAACCTAGTCTGATAATGCAAAGCAAAACGACACTACAATGGTTCGAAAAATACACTGGCATGAAACATTTTCACGATTTTCCATCAGCAGGGATGGTGGTATATCGAGAAAAAATTTTGTTCCAACATACCCTTGAAAACACTATAGTTTCTTGGCCATGTATGAATGGGCGATATACGTCTGGTACTACGTATATGTCTGCACACCAGTAATTGGCAACAAAAAATACAATAGCGGGATTCTTATTGGCTTCGTCAAATAAGGCAACAGCGCTACGTACAAGCGAAAGCCAGTAGTAATCTTTTCATAAGCTGAACGTGCGTTGAAACCCAGCAAACACTCAACGATAAAACATCCTCTCTGGTCATGAGATAAGTCCTGAAGGACAGACAAGCACCGCGCGACAACACAACGTCCTTACAGCGCACCGACTGCCTCACTCGTAGCCAACGGGTTGCGGCGAGCGGGAACTTACTGTGATACTGAGCACCGTCAGCGCAGTAAAAGTCATATAGAACTTATTGAAATGCGTCACTACTGTAAAACAAATATCATAGTGAGAATACCGGAGAACTATGGCATCGTACCCCGAGGAAGGCTAACGACTGGACGCGCGTAGGCACACGTGGTATGTTAACACCGACACACAAAATGTATGTTTCCTAAACCTCACTTTGTAAACTCAGGGTTCAGGGAAGTGTTCATACCATACGTAGGCCTGGGAAAAATCCGCGAATTCAATAACCTGCATTCTAGAATCCAGTGTCCTATGCATACTCAAGCCCCGTATATTAGTCCATTGTCTGTTGTCTGAATGAGTAGCAGGTAATGGACAAATGATAGGGCTTCGGTATACACAGGATAATGGATTCTAGCATGTTGGCCGTTGAATTCACGAAATATTCCTAGCCCTAACCATACATGGCATTTAAGTTAGGGAAACATAAGTTTGAGTGTGTCGGAAATAACTTCAGGTGCCAATATAAGTGAAGATTTATCCAAATTTGAACAGTTAAGTGAACACTAAACAATACGGAAACGGATAGAAATATTAGAGAGGTCACTATCATTTACCTATTCTAGTGGACAATTTCAGTACTTAGCGAACCTACTTGCAACTGTAAAATTGCAGTTGTTACTAAGTTATTAACACTCAAAATTTGTTTGTTTATACTGCAGCTACTGTCATACTAATTATTTATTTTCCACTTACATTGCATTTCCAATCAAACAAATTATATTTCAACCAACTGCCGTGGTACTTCGTTTTTGGCCGAAAACGAGGGAAACATCAGATTAGGCGTTTACATCGTACACGAAACTTAGCTTTCATCACGAAATTTTAATTACAAACTCAGGTTTCCCTCGTCAACGAAACCTCACATTCGCGCTGTTTGCACAGCACTCGAACAGCAGTTTTCGGTACCCAGGTTTCCGAATCTGCAGTGTCGTGGGCGTGTCGGTGTAAGAAAACTGATGAAGAGATTCCCTTCAATGGAGAGGTGCCGGAATAAGGACAGCGGAAACGGCATAACATCGAGAAAACACACCGACCTGCGGCATCGCCTGACACGGTTCCCACATGTGCAGATCCGTGGATTGGACCTCTATGGTAATCGATCTCCACATGTGAAGATCAGTGGATTTGACGTCGATGGTAATCGATCTCCCACTTGTGAAGATCAGTGGACTGGACCTCGATGGTAATCGAAGTCCCACGTGTGAATATCAGTGGACTGGACCTCGATGGTAATCGATGTCCCACTTGTGAATATCTGTGGATTGGTCCTCGATGTTAATCGAATCCGGATCGTCGCCTTGGTGGGAGGCAGCGTCTTAGCCACAGAGCTTACCACGGTCCCTAGTCGACAAAAAATAATATGCTAGTTGCGTTCAAATAGTGACCCGAGTTATGTTTTCAAGCGCTCAATAAAGTCATGGCAGTGGCTTCTCTATTAACTCGTGGCTAATCCCACTCGAGAGCAGTGTAAGCTGGTGTTAGCTGACGGAACTGGCCAGTTGGAGCGAAATAATTTTGTTTTTCAACACTACGCCGGGTGTACGCTTGCGAGCTGAGCGGTTCGCGAATCGCTTGTGAGCCGCTCGTAACGTGTTCGAGTTAAAATTAGTTTCAACGAACCTTCAGCTGTCAACTGGACAACCGAACCAACGAGAAGCTTACAGCGAGAGTACGACAGTCTGCTGATACCACGGAAGGTTCGCGAGCCCTTTCACACTATCAAATATTTATCTAATTCAAATTTTTGAATTCAATTTATCGAACAAAATATCGGATAAGGAAATTTTATTCAATAAAGATTTAAAGGACCACTTTAAAAGCTACCACACGATTTGTAAACAAATTACGCACAAAATAAATAATGTACCTATTATTCATTTATCTACTAACCTTGCACGACACAAAAAAAAAATTGGTTTAGCTATTACAAAATTTCTTATTAATTTTGTATATATTATTTTTAAAAATGCTCGGTTTTATTTTTAATATGGTTCAATTCCTCATACAGAACTCAACTAATTTGTTAATTTAATTAGTACTGTCAGGAAAACATCTACATTCTAAAATATTTTGATTCACGAAAATTTCAAACTTGTTCGAAACAAAAATCTTTGACGAAACCCACGACATTCAATAAATTGGAAGACAAGATGGCCACGGTTGTGGCGTCAATATGGCGTCACACACCTTCAAGAAATTAAATGCAATAAATTTTACAGAAAATTGAAGCAAAATTTTACCATGTGAAAGGGCCGTTAACACATGAACCAGCAGCGAGCGTGTCAAGGCTAGCGCTGCGACTCCTTCTGTGTTCGTAAAAAAACCGACTTCCTTCGGACTTCCACGAGCGGCTCGCGAGCGGTTTCGCTCGTGAGAGCGTACACCCTGGCGAACCGCTCGGCTAGCCAGTTTGTACGCGCCCTTAGACAGAGTGTAATAATCCTGAAACTAAAAATAGCGAGTTGAAAATAAACAAGAAAAGATATAAATGTGTTTGGCAGTTTCCCTAAAAATGTTATTTTGCTGTAATAGCCAATTATGCCAAGGCAATTAGTTATACGATTTCGTCTTCCAAGTAGGGGAAGAAACATTTCACGGATGCAATTACCTGCACGTTAGAATGCATTGTCCTATGCATACTAAAGCCCCAACCATTTGTCCATTAGCTGCTACTCAGTGGTACAACATACAATGAACTATATACGGGCCTTGAATATGCACAGTACAATTGATTCTAGTCAGCAGGTAAATGAAATAGCGATGTTTTCCTGGCTCTACTTTTAAGCCAAATAACTAAGATTTCGTAAAACACATTATTTTGTCAAACAACGGTATTTTCTGTCTTGAAGAAATTAGTCAACACGGAGGGAACCGTTTTAAACCAAACTGCCAAACATATATTTGATATCTACTCTTGTTCATACTGTACAGCGATATAAATATTTTATGCCTAAACGAAAGTTTATATAAAAAAATCTGCTAAGCATTTTTGTATTAAATGGTTTCTATCCAAATTGGTGATTTTTTTCATGAAAGTAAATGCTGCGCTTTTAGCTATTTATGAAGTAAATATATTATTCTTCATTGACTTTTTAATAAAAACCATTTAATTTCACGTCTTAAAAATAGCTACTGCGGCAAAAACCATTTCAAACAAAACTGCAAAACGGATTTGTGATAACTCCTCTTGCTTAAGCTGAAAATAATTACTATCACAACGGGGTGCATTGCATTAAAATATAATTATCGCGAAAACAAAATAAACAGGTTGGCAGGGTCCTAAGGACATCAAAGTAGGGAAAAACCGTAATTAATTTGCATTTAACAGTGTTAGTTTTATAAACGATACTTGGGAGCTCATTTTCCTCCTACAAAAATACTAACTCAGATTTTTTTTTTCCATAACAGCACTTCAAAGTCGTTCTTGTAAGCTGCAAAAACCATTATAAGCCTACAAAATGAATAAAAAAACTCATATTGAAACTACACGTAACGGGTCACTGCTAGACAAATATAAAGATCTATTACAAAATATTGTTGTTTTAAAAATAAAATCGCTGAAATATTGGATCTTATTTGTTATTAATAACATTGTTTAAAATACGAAATGAGTATGTTTGTGCACGTTGTTTCAATGTGAAATTTTTATTTTATTCCATTTATTGGGTTTGGTGGCCGGTATTAACAAAACAAAAATTGCAAATTTGATTACGAAATAACATTAATTGGAAAACTGGTAGACTGTATTTTTTTCTGTACGAGGAAAATGTACTGCCAAGATACGTGTACAAAACGGACACAATGAACGCCCTTAAGGCCAGTCTTCCATTTATTTCAAACAATTGCAAATAACTCGTATTTTTTCTAACCTAATACTTTGAAAAACATTAGCGACTGTGTACTATTACACGGTACACACTTTTGCCAGAGCGTTTTTTAAAAGTAATATACCGTATTTAGCAAAAAAAAATATTTTCCTTAATTTTGGCTTATTTTGACAACATAATGCGTGATATTTCAGGGGCCAAAATCTAAAAATCAATTTGATGTATTGCACCAGATAAAATTCAGATACAAACGATGATATATAAGTGTTAAATTTTTAGGAATGATTTTTTGATATAAGTATTAATTTGCGTAAAAAGTTTTTTTCTAAACCACTGCAAAACGAGGACTTAAGATGGCGTGGTACATAATTCAACGCTAAAAGCATTAATCTATAACTTTAGGTTTCGTGAAGTCAATCCGCGAAAATTAAACAATAGCAATCCTAGACAATAGGTTTAGCCAACGTTTTAAACAAAATTGTTTCCAGTGTTACGAACTTCTGAGGCACAATCTCTGACGCCGGAACCTCGTGCATTTAACTGCGGCGCAAGAGATCACGTGTAACAAATTAGTTATTCCGGATAAATATTTACTCATAAAGTTGGCAAATACCATTATCTAGGATTGTCATTGAGTATTTTATCCATATTGGCTTCGAAAAAAGCCGTAGAAATCAAATTATGTTTTCTGCGTTTATTTATCTACCACGCACTTTTAAGAGACCTACACAGCACACGCTAGATGCTGCGTTAGATACAGGCAGGCGATAACTGCTAGGCTGACCCGTGCGTCAACAACAGTATCGCCCTTATGAGCGAGGCGTGAAAACGGCGTTCAGTGTCATGGTGGTTGGCTTTTTCCCACGGGACCTCTAGCGGTCACTCTTAACTTACTTATGTACGGAAAGTGCGCAGTAAATACCAGCGCATGCTTGCCTGTATTTGTTTTACGAATCCGGTTTGTATTATTCACGTGACAGTATTCTGAAGAAAAAGGAGTTTTTTTAAGCCATTTCGAGATGCACTATAACGACGTTTGTAAGCATGATATCTAGAAAACAAAAACAGAAAAGCATAGTTTTAAGCGTATTTTGTTTTATTTAGTAGATGAAGATATGGAACACACGTTAAGTAATATTTCTTAAATAACTTTCTCGTAACACGCAGCAACGGTGTTCATGCATCAGCAGTATGGGGCTCTTGAGCGGCTGCGTCACAACGTTTGTTAAAATTCTTCGTTTTGGTATAATAAATGACGGATTTCATGAATTATCGCAAATTTTCTTAATAGAAACTTTAACTATTACGATAAAGTTTGTATTTTTGGACTAAATTGGTACTAGGCGTTATTAAGTCTTTATTACACGGTGAGAGATAATTATTATCGAAGACTTTAGATTAGCTAAATTATTATATAATTATGCTTTAATATTTCGAATGCAATTTTAATAATGAAAGTTAAAGTAATTTGATCAGTCACTATTTAAAAATTTTCAAATGAAACTTGCTAGTTTTTCAAACCAGGAAGATACTATTAAAAACTAGGGTTTATAAGAGACATGGGCTCTTAACAAAACTTTTCCGCTCGTGCAAGAGTTGCATAGGGCAAACTTGCAAGCAATTAAGACGTTCGGTCCTACAGTAATATTTCACCCAAGGCGAAGCCAGATGTGTGGCCTTCGAGTTCCAAGGTCAAGTACGGCCCGCAAAGATCTGGACCAGCTGTTGCAGACTGTCTCCCACGAGCAAGGCGTTACAAATTGCCCTCTACCCATCTCCCTACCAATCTCAAGAAAGGGCTGTGGGGGGGAGTTGCAACCCCTCTGCTTCCTTATCTTACCCCTAGCCAAGGCCCGACAAGAAAGTTTTCTCCCCAGACCCTTGGTAATTGCATTTCGCGGTCCGCGTCCAGGGAAGAAGAGAACCAAACCAGGCTTATTACTCGGCCTCTGCGCCTCGGGTGAATGCGGTTTGCAAAACCTCCTCGCAAGAAACAGGTCCTTCCCTTCCTTGGACCGCCACTCCCCTTACACTCTCTTCATCCCTCTGTTCCCACACCCCTTGGAACCCTCGGGCGACTAAGTACATTACATGATAACCCCCTTCTGCCTTTAGCAGCTCACTCAACCGTGCTAACTTTTCCCTCCCGGGCAGTACAGTTTCTGTAATAAGTACATTTCCGTATCTCCCCTTCAACCGTGCCGTTGCAGAAGCGCTGTAAAAAAATGGGAACGAAAACCCCCTTGAGACTTCTGAATAATACCATTACGAATAAAGAGAAGGGGTCGCGCTTGTCTCCAAGCCTTTTCGAAACGAGTTATTTCACAGGCCTCGTCTTATTTATATTACTGAGATGGGCGAGAGAGTTTTCGGTGGAAATATTCGCAGTCAACGAGAGTGAATTAAGCACTTTGTTGCTGTTCGTGGGAATTATCGGCTGTGCCGACAATAAAGCTGATAGACGATAACCGAAATACTGGAATATGAAAGTGAATGAAATACGTTAAATAAGTTATCAATATAAATGCAAATGCTGCTATAACAACCAGGAATTTAATTTGGGGTAAAATTAGGACCGGAAGTAACATTCCTTCTAGATATGGCACCGTTATTAAACATTTTCCAAGTAATTATAGCAAAACACAATTAGAATTTTTAAGGTAAAGAGTTTGTTTTAAGTAACTTTACTCTATAGATAATCAGCTGTAAATAAGGTTAAAACAGAATGTTAAGCTAAGAAGACAATTTTTGAAAGAAAAAAAAATTAAAATTAAAACGATAACATTCAGCACAGACACATTTCCGTAGTTAAAGTAAATACAATAGATTCTCGTGTTTCTACTTGCTATCGATTGAATTCCACGACCGAGAAATGGACCAGTAACAAAAAAACCTTTTTTATTACTTTATAATAAGGCTTTTTAACAAAGAAATTAACAAAAATGATGTGAATAAAAGGGGACCTGAATTCAAAACCACGCTAACTCCAAACTGTAAGAAATATCAATAAATTGTCATATCCTTTTCATCTGCATTTATGTCTATCTTGAATTGGTTACTAATCAAAATAAAATAATTTGACTGTGATTAGTAACATGTTCCGGTTAGAAATAAATGCTCACAATGTAAATATTATATATTTTTTTTAGCAAAATAATAATTATTTTACTACGGTTAATTTTTGGTATTGCCTTAAAAATTAAATTCATTTTGCGAATAAATATATTTGAATGTCGTATCCAAAATCTTTATGATTCTGAACAAACATTATTACTATAATGAGTTTTGAAAAAAAAATCTAACTGTTTTGTATTATATATGCATCAAACAATAACACAAGAAAAAATTTCTTTAAGCGTTTTTATCACTCAGCGTGATTTCCTATTCTTTCATACAGACATATTACGTCACTTATACTGGCTCCGCAGTAAGATCCTTATTTATAATTAATTTCCGCATAATACAGTATTATAACACAAAAAAATTATATATTTCTTGGCAGCTACAAAATATTTTGTTATTAATGACACAGCCAAACATTTTTGTGCTCACTTTTCAAAAACGTTTTGTTGACACCGTTAATGAATTATTTACCTAAAAATATGACTATACATACTACCACTACGTGGAGCATCTGGGCAACATAACATGCAATGTATATCAGAATCACAACTAAAATATATTTTAATCTAATTTTCTTTGGATTAGAATTTATTGGTTTGTGGACATACGCCATTGCTCATGTTTTGCTGATCATACCTGTGTTGAATGACAAAGTACGAAAACGAACAATAAAAGCCAAATGTAAAACACACACAAAATTAGATAAAAAAAGCAACCCCAGAGGAATTCTGACGGTTTTTTTTTCAAAACTTGGATAAATGTAAAAAAAAATATATATATACGAAGTAGATTTTCGCTTTATGAATTAATTATGGTAGAGCCTGCAATATCACGCTATTTCTGTGTTAAGTAACACCGCAGAACTAATTTTCAAATGTCTTTATTTACTGAAATTGCTGAACATCTATTGGATGAAGGTTTTTTGTGCCTTTCCAAATAGTCAATGAAAGTTTTTATGGACGAATTTATTTTAACCATAATAATCCCGATTCGTCTGAATATGTGCTATATAATTTTGTACAAATAAAATTATAAGGACACAGCTTTTAGTTTCGAAAATCAGACAGGACGATTCAGTACAATTTAGTGATTAGTGCACACGCCAGGTAGTATCTTTGACGTGCGAACCAGTCTTACAAGTGTCGGATACGTCTTTTATTGCCTCCAGCGCCTGAAAAGCGAACTTTCAACCCATCTCCCAAGGGAAATTTTCTGTAGCGTACCAGTGTTCAAATACAGACAATTTGAATGCAGATTAGTAAAGTAATAACCCTCTTGAATAAGCCTAGTTGAAGTATAATGTTACCGACGAATGTTTTTTTGTAATACAGCTTTGCTTACGATTTGTTGACAAAACCTGTAAAACAATTATCATGAAAGACACAAATACAAAAGGACAGTTGAACGTATAAAAATGTACTATGTGAAAAAGCATTTAATGGAATTTTCCTATTTTCTAGAGAACTTCGTTCTCATCGTGATGTTCTGGCCAGCTGTGTCTCAGCCTGAAGACAGAAATAGATTGCAATTCCCGAAACGTTGAATGTTTTCGTTGAGTGGAACTTATTTCGTGTTGTCTTGTCAAATGTTTGTTATCCACTGTCCGCTGCTGTTATGTATAGTTCCATTTTTATTTTTTATTTTGGGAATCTATAGAGAAGATGGTATATCGCGAAAATATTTTGAACCAACATAATCTTGAAAATACTGTAGTTTCTTGAGACATGTATGGTTGGGTGATATACGTCTGACACAACGTAGCTGTCTGCAGATGCATCAAATATTACAATAGCGGAATTCTTATTGGCCCAGTTAAATAGGGCAATAGCTCTATGCACAAGCAAAAGCCAATAATCTTTTCATAAACCGAACGTACGTTGAATCCCTGCAAACAGGTAAGATTTCCCGCGATAAATGATCATCTCTAGGAATCTGGTTTTCTTTACGTTTATCTATTGTGTCTGGGTGTTGTTTAGATTTTACTGAATTCTATCTTTAGAATTCCTGATGTTAAATATAAAATAACCGACCGAATTGCTCTGGGATTGCAATTTTTTTTTTTGTTTTCGTTCTTTGTCATTTAACAAAAGGTTGCTCAACAAAATTTGAGCAATAATGTGTGTCCACAAACCAGTGAAATCTTAGAAATTTAATGGTTCATAATTTTGTGTTAGATTAAATGGTGTTATTAATTTAGTAGTTATTCGTAACATGAGTCACCGAATTGTGTTTCTTTTTCATATTGTTGTGTCGTTGATTATACCTGGCCACTCGGCACATATGCTCGTAAATTGTACAAAGGTAGTACCATAGATTACAGTAACATACAGAGATAGCATAACGTACGTCTTAGAGGGAGGGGTACGAGGCCTTGAGACGTAAAGGGCAGGAGCCTATTAGTCATACTGATAAGTAGAGACATGAACTTTTCGCGAAAAGAATTTTGCCCCACTTTGTTCCAGTGCCTTATGTGCACGTCTGCAGTTCTGCTTCACGTACATTGGCAGTGTGCCTTTGAACTGTGACGTTTCTCATTTGACTGTACCAATCACAATAAGGTTACTGTAACACCACACGTCTGTGATTTGCGTGTAAAACCCCACGGCACACGAATGTCAAAACATCCAATCTCTGACCGTGAAGCAAGTCTGCAGACGTGCACACAAGTCACTGACACAAAGTGAGGCAAATTTCTTTTCGCGAAAAG
>PNEQ01125883.1:110979-122359 GCA_003012365.1 Medauroidea extradentata | reverse complement strand
TGTTAAGTGAAAAATTTTGTTTATTACCATAGCAACATGTATAATGTGGCTGTGGGTTGATAATTCTTAACTTTATATCTCAACGCACCCACTGGAACTGCTGTTTGCACCAAATACTTGATTTAAAAATACCGGACACATATATTTCATTAGCAGGACGAAGAACAGTAATCATACACCTAGTGAGAAAATTATTGTTATAAATGGTATAGAATAAAATGTGTGTACTGTTTACCGTGGTACTTCGTAAGCCATTTTAATAGGCATAAAAACAATACATCATGCAGCTAGATGTGAAACAACGTGGTGAAAAGCGCTAATCACAATCACTTGTCATTAGTATCACTGGAAAAGAATATTTCCAGTAATCAGATAGTGTGTCTGATGTTGGAATGTGAGTTATTTGATTGCACTTTGAAACAACTGCACCATGTACCTGCATGAATAATCAAAGTGAACTTGGCTTAAGCATAGGCAACTAATTCAATATCTGTACTTGTCTCTCGTCTCTGGATATTACAGATAATGAGGACATCGGTACTTGCGTAGTCTCTCTGGTTGACGTATTCGTTTCCATTTCTTGTAAGGAAATTAATAGCGAAAACTCCAGGTGGTGATTCCTCATGAAAATTAAGCGGATTTTAAATGAGACACTTTTAAGACAAGTGGACATTAAGGTCGGTATGAGCCCTTTAAAATGGAATTTAATTTATATACAGTTATATACAGATATTTACAGTGGTATACAGTTACATACAGTGATATATATTTATATACAGTGATATTCAGTTATATACATATTTATATACAGTTATATATATATTTATTTATATAGAGTTATATATAGTTATATACAATTATATCAAGTGATAAACAGATATATACAGTTATATAATGTGATATACAGTGATATATATTTGTAACATAAAATATATAACTGACCCTAAATATTTTGCTTCATTATTTTCTTCATATGCTGATGTTAAATTGATCAAACTATATGAGCTAGCATTGACGTTATCCATCATTTGTTGTACCGCTGTACGATTTGCACCAGTATCCTGAGCAATATCCAACTAAGGTGTATGATCACCTACAAGAAGCATAAATATCTCAATATGCTTCTACAGAGGAATATCGTCATCTAGGGCATCTTTAGTACCCAAGAATTTCGCTGATAATACTTTTGAAGATATACTTTAAAATATAAATAATTCTTTGTGTTAATTAACGGCTATGGCATTCCGAACAGAGTTCACTTTTCATTCACGGAACCCCATTATGACGTGAACGTAACTTTAAACAAATTTGATGTTTGCATGCGACACACATATTTTATGATACAACTAGACGCCTGTAAAACTCTATCAAAAAATTGGTTCTATATATTTTTGAAAATTATTATTCATACCAACTGCTCATCACACGCCCAGGATTAATATATGTATGCTATGCATTATTTAACTGACGCAATGTATAACAAAAATATTACCCAATTCGTACCTATTCATTTATCTGTATTTTTTACTGAGACGTAGAAAATTGGAAAATTTCACAGTTCGACATATTTGCTGTGATATTACAATAGTGTTTCTGATATTATTGTTTCCTGGTCTATTTGCGAAGGTAACGGTTTGCATGTGAAATCACTGTCGTGTCTGTGTGTGGTTATGTGTATGTGCCTGTGTGTGTCCTAATGTGTGTCTGTCCCTCTCGTTAACTTTTGAACACACCACGCATTTCATTAAACTTTGTGCTCATATGGTACTTAGTAACCCGATCTGACTTTCGTGAATTTCCTAAACTTCAAGTTAGTACTTTAAAATGGCTGTCATTTTAGCACTTGGCACACACAGAAATTTAGATGACTTGACTTTTATGTTTTCTTTCGTGCACTTTTCGTATTTTCAGAAATTTTAGGTATTTGAACATAATTTTATAACACAAGATTTCAAAGGAATAATTTTCCGAATTTCATCATTTTCAGTACGTACACGTATTGCTTAGTAAGTAACTGGACTTTTATGTATTTAGTGCATGCCGAAATGGGGACTATTAGGTGATTTTTTTTAACACACGAAATATATGATTAACCTTTTATCCAAATTTAATAAACCTTACTACACATATAGTTCTTGGTAAAGTGGCGTGACGTTTGCGTATTTTGATCATGTCGTGTCCCTATTACAAAAATGGCGGCCATTTGAAATATTTTGAACACACGCGATTAATCAGGAATCATTCTTCGTAATTTCGTAAAACTTGTTAGACATGTAGCACTAAATAAGATGATTTAATTTTCTGTATTTTGTCCATTCCATGTTCATTATATCAAAATTACCGCTACTTTAAAACTGTTTTACCACACGAAACATCTGAAGAATGGCTTTCCAGAATTGAGTCTAACGCTGTACACATTTAGAAGTGAGTAAGATCAAATTTCCGTTATGTAGTCTATATTGTATGTACACGCTGGGTGCCTTTAAAATGCTTTAGTTACATTATATTAAAAAAAAACTATTAATCATAATTTCATTAACATGGCACCGTGACGTCCGATTTGTGTGATTTTTTAAATTACATATGAAATTTATAAACATTTTGGTCGTTTAAACTATTTTAATGACAAAATTCTTCTGGGGAACATATTCCGTTGTATCTAAACACTCGGTACACATTTAGCACTTTGTAAGGTAACATGAATGTAATGTTGGTTTACATTGTGTTTATTAATGTGCATACCCCTGTATCAAAGATCTTACGACATGAATACGTAAGTTTTAATACATATATTAAAAAATCCTTCATGACCAGAAAGCAAATATGTAATTACTTTAATATTAAACTTTTATTTAACTAGTATTTGTTGTAATAGTAGACGCATCATGTTAGAAAATAGCAGGAGAATAAATTAAGATGATATCTTATAGTTCCATAAGTACGTGACCTATTTTATGTTGTCGGGTGAATTTGCACCCACATTGAAGAAAGTTATGCTGGTCACATTCTGTTTTGCAATCAAAGAACACAATCACATAGTTGACAGACCAACACTTCCTCGCTCAACTCTTATCTAATCGCCTCTAAATCCAAGGCGAAAAACTGGCTTCTGTCTTCTCCTCGAAGACTTGTGTCGTACAATTTTACCCACTCATTTACTATTCCACTCCACAGCTCCACGCTCTTTAAAGCGTAACATTCTTTGCTTACCTGTGTCGTATTCGTTGTGTCGCAATTGTTTGCATCCATCATAACCCAACAAATGTTTGTTCGTGTGGTCACCGTCGTTATCGTCCAGATTTGAGGCCATATTTTGCAGACCTGATATATCTATATTTTTTTATGCATTACTAGCGATGCCCGTCAAAAATTTGATGCCCCATTTTGTCCCTGCGAGTTGTTTTACCCTGTCCCCTTACATTGTTTTCCATAGACCGTAGTGGTGCACGCACATCTCATCAAAGTTTTATTCACTAAGTTCACTGGGCGCTCCGTTCTGAGTCTCTACCATGTCCCATCCCTTTAAATTTGTTTTGGCATAAACCAACGCGGGTATACATACGCACATACACTCATCAAAATTTTATCGCGATCGGATGAATGGTATAGGAACGCATATAACAAATGAACAAAAATTTTCACACACAAAATTATTTTGTTTTGTGTTGTCTTTCTTGATTCACTGACAATATTAAATTTCAAAAAAGTACACCTAACACACCGTTATCAGCTCATAATAGATTTTACAAAATTTTCCTGTTGAATCTTATCATTTCTGATATTTTTTGCGGTTCGTAGAAATTCGCTGACAACGTCGCATTTCCGTGAAAATGGACGAATAGTTCAAAATGTTACAATACATCGCGGTTAGGAGCTGAAAGCACTTCAGTAGACTGAAAGGTTATTTTCCTTAGATACCTACACGACGTAAAGGTAAGGTAAGTGGGTTTTTACGTCACGTCGACAGCGAGTTCATTGCAAACGGTGACACACACCTTGGTGGTACGACAGAAGTTGGAAGAGCAGTTAGCCACGGCCTTTGTTAAGGAAACATCCCAGAAATCGCCTGGAGTGATTTCGGAAAACCGAAATCAAGATGGCCGGAGCCGGGGATAGAACCCTTGCCCTCCCAGATGTTAGTCCAACATGTTATCGTTGCGCCACCACGCCCGATATGACGTGAAGGCATAATCTCCCTGGTGTTGGGAGAGTGCCCTCATACGGAGTGTCACGCTCTTCCTTTAGATCTTGAATCTTGAGTGAGGCGGTAATCTTTCTCTCCTCCGGTTGTTTACAGCATCCTCAACCTCTCTTCCACTTCTGGACCACCTTCTTCTCCAAGCGTTTGACGCAGGGAGGTCGCTGACGTGGGGGCCATGTTCCCGCAAGGGACTCGCGTCTTCTCCACTTCCCCACCCCTCTTCTTACCAGGGGACGACGTAGGAGATGACAAAGACACCACCCTCCCCGCCCCAGGGGGAGACAGGAGCAGACGAGAACACTTCCACTTAAACCAGTCTCCAGTCACTAGCACACAACCCCTTCAACGCGCGCATCACGCTGTGACCTTCGCCGAACGAGCCGTGACGCGGCGACATCCCAGGGCCCGCTAAAAGACGTCCCCCCAAACCCTCTGCCCTTGTGATCGCGCGTATGAATTATTCCCCACCCGTCTCCCTGGGTTGATGTCTGCCTGCACTCATGCCGCACGCAGACTAGAAGGTTAAACCAGAAGACCTATCCGTGAGATCGTCGCCAGGAGAAGCAGTGGTACCGTCTCCCCACATGGCGATGTCTGGAAACATAAACTTACACTGTAAGAAATTGTATGGAGATGTACCAGACGTGTGTATAGGAGAGGTGAGGACGAGCATATGGTGTAACTCGTGGAAGTACATGAAAAAGATGCACATAAAGGGAAATCCCAATATGTGTATGTGAATAACGTAACTAATAATGTACTGTTTAATTCCCATACCTATTGTAAATCGAATTAATTTCCTGAATGGGGAAATTTACCAACTTTTTTAGTGTACGGTTTTGTCAAGTGACATTTATAATTTTTATAAATTTGTGTAAAATAATAAGTAACGTGTGAGTATTCACACTGAATGATGACATTAAATCAGAGCGTACAGTTGAGAGGCGTAGGAATGCGGAGAACGGGGAAAATTGGATTACCATGAAAAAACCAGTCAGCAAATGGATACGCCCGATGCGTTTTCCACATGAAAAAAAAATCAGGATTAACACTGCAGAAAAGGTACCCAGAGTTTTCTTCGCATTTAAGAAGTGCAGCTGTTGTTGCCGTTTACAAGCGGGGTTTCTCGGAGTACTCCCGTATTCTCTCACTCTTGCATTCTATCGCTGCTACATTGTAGGACCTCATTAGAAGTTTCATGTCATCTCTCAGGGTACGACAGACGACTACGGTTGTATACGTTGAACGTTTGCTACTTGGGATGTAATATCTGCCCTCGGATTCACTTGATACTATATATACTATATATACATATATGTATGTATATGTTTATGTATGTATATATATATATATATATATATATATATATATATATATATATATATATATATATATATATATATATATACACATACAACCCCCAATAAAATACCAAAAGAATTAAAAATATTATTTTTGTTATAGTTATATGGTTAATTAAATACAGGATACTTTTCTCTACATCATACAGTTCTAACACAAAAGCATTCCAAACATTGAAATAAATTTTTTCCAAGTAACAGTAATGATTAGCGCAAGACTAAAATTTCTAGTATTTATGGAGCATAAGGATAAACAACACGTATTATGTTTCTGTGCGATACCAGCACACTTTCCGGTGTGTTGATTTCACACCATCATCCAAAATTTTTAAAGTAGGTATATGTATGTACAAACAAATGTATTTCACAATGACATATTTTGAGTAACGTTGGAAGCAACAATTGGGGGTGCGATATATGTGTATACATACATATGTATTTATTATGTATATATTCATATACATGTATACGCACACATTCATTTAAAGTAATGTCATTAGTCGCAAAATCCGATAATTTATAAATTTAAAATCTTATTAATGCCTGCCACTTTAAAAAAATTAAAGATAAGAAAAATGAGACAGAAGAAACGAGCAAAATATTTCTTGATATTTAACAGTGCATTTTTTGAGTAGATAAATTTTCAGTTTTGTAAAAAAATTAAAAATTTTAAAACTTGTATTTTTACATTACTTGAATGTCAGCGAAGAATTCTGATCTGAAATAAAAGTCTGTGTATTATTCGTAACTGCTAAGAAACACTTCAAAAAAATTGAAAAATTTTTTAGAAACAAAATATAATTTCCTAATATTTGGCACAATATGAGACATACTTTCAGCTTTCTACTTTGCGTCAGAACTAGTTTCCAAATTACGTCACCAAAAATATTCTTCAAAAATAAATGATACTCTCAGCAAATTTTGTTATTAAGTGCGCTAAATATTTTTTCCCAGTTTTGATATTTTTGGAGCAATCAGTAAAAAACTTTCAATCCCAGGAAAATTTCAGCTAAATTGTTTAGCCCTTCTTTTGTGTACCAAGCCTTATTAAGGCTCAGTTTTATTTTATATTTTTTAATTTTTTGCTGTGAAGCAATTTTGAGAACAATAATGTGGAATTTACTATCAAAGTACCGTTTTTTTTCCTTGAACTGCAGTGTAAGCATGGTAGTTAAATTTTCTACGTATTGTTATCCCTTAATCAGACCCAAAATTTCGTCCTTTAAAAATTATCAGACTTGTTAAATGTTCAAATGTGCAAAGTAAATAACATTCGCACTTTAATCGAAAATTTAATTTTTTTATAGTTTCAGAACCAGAAGAAATAAAATATTCCAATACGGCGAATGATGTCGAACCTAAAAGGCGGATTTCGAAGGCGTTGAAAGAATCTCAGTCCATTGAGAGGACTTTTTCTAAATTGATTAGACACGTGGGTTTAGTTCAGAGAAAAAACAAACAACCAAGTTAAGTAGACGACGAGGGATAAGAGGAGAAGCTATCACACGAAGAAAGGGAATCCGTAGATATAAAAGGAGAAGACGTGTAGTCCACAGGGTAAGGCTGAGGGTTGAAGAACGTAATCTTGTTAACAGCTGTCTTCGACGATCCAGGCACTACCTACTCGCCGGACATACAGCGGACAATGGCTATGCTCTTCTGTATACCCACCACCCAAACATTCTCACTTCTTCGAAAGGCGCCCTGGAATCTTCCGATAATCGTGTTACAGTTGTACAAGACAACACATGTATTTGTTCTATATTGATTGTATTTTGGCAGTACTTTACACAAACCAGTAGAATTAATGTTTTGGCTTAACGTGAAGTACATACAACCTGCAATATCAATGTACATTTTATTTCGTATAATAAAAAAAACTATATTTAAAATGTTATCCTGTAGTCATAGAAATATAATTTTCAAAGAAATAAAATGTATAGAAACTGCACAATGCATATTTTCCATTTAGGGTTCGATTTTAACGCAATTTTAATTTTGAAGTTTCGTTGTAAACAAAACGTGAGACCATAAGCAAAATACGTATGGTTACTTCATTTTAAAATACTTCAGAGATACAGGAAATATCTTAAAACATTATCAGCGCCTCCATTTTTTTATGATTGTAAAAAGGTTACGCAAATAAAAGTGGCCAAAGTTTGAAAAAATATACTAGAGTAGTAATTCAGATTTGGATACTATACAGCAACGACATTTTGCTTATATAACAATATGTGCACTTACTTCGACATGTGCAGTGTGGTCACTGTATGTACTTTGACCTGATAAGAATGTCGGAAGCACTAATGGCTACCAATGCTCGCGTACTGCTACTCACACTAGCCTCTATGTGTTAGTCACTGAACTGGTCTGCAATGTTCTCACCGATAACTAACCTCGATAAGACATTCAGTTATAACCCTGTCAATTAAACAAACTATAAATCGTAATGGTGTGATTCACGTGCCTTAAAGGTGTTCGAGTGGGGAATAAATGTAACTATCTCCTGGTAAAGTAAAAGGCCTTTCGCTTGCAGAACTACAATTTTTCGAAAACGTAAACTTATAACTGGTTTCAAAAATATTTTGAACTAAATTGTTGGGTGAAAAACACGTGGACTGATAAGGGTATACGTAACTAATTAAATGTGCTTCCATAAAATAAGTGTAGTTTATTTATTGGTGTTATCGCGACTTAGAGCAGCTTAACATAATTTACAGAATATTTTTAAATTATATTTACAAACTTGTAAGGAGCGTCTCTAACCCCAAAAATGAAATTAAGTTCATATAAACATAGCGCCGAAAACCCCTAAGTGTTAGAATTAATTAATAATAGGTTAGTTCAATGTGTCACAAAGTACTAATCCTAGGTCTAGTAATCTAACCGGCAGAAAAATTGATATTGTTAGATGCTGAATGATGTTACCAATACAAGTATGCTGATGCCCTCATTTGTATTCACTATGACAATATGCTGCCAAAGAAACTTGTTTACATGTATCACTTTGTATATTCGTGGTTATTATTTGCCTCAAATTTTGTTTCAGTTTAGCTATGTCATTATATCAATTTAATAAGCAGACTTATATGATTTCATGCACTTTATATACATATATGTGTGTATGTGTGTAAGTGGATACATGAGTTAGAATAGAGTAAAATTAGGGATATACAATGTTTCCGTTTTGTTAAATTTTTCCTTGCAGGTATTTAAAAAATATTTTAACTAACTTTTTAAACACAAATTTTACAATCTTTTGAAGGTGAGTTGAAATATGTATGGAAGACTGCTGTTATGATTACCAAGAGCCTCGCCTGGAGGATAGGGTAGCGACGACGGCAGTGCAATCAGGTCAATGGTTGCACAAGACAAGGGCCTCAGTGATTCTCCCCATCTGCACTGAAGTGTGACAATATAATGCAATGTACTGGGGGAATCGATGTCTGTCTCCTTCAAGCCTTCCAGCCGTCACCACCTCGCGAGGATGGTCTTGGGTCGAGATCCACGACGTGCCGCCGTCCGTCGATTGTCGACAGCCGACACAATCATCATCAGCCTCCGGCATCATCTTAACGGTGAGGTCTAAGGTGCACAAAGGGTAGAACAACGTAAATGTTTAAATAACCGCTCATTCCCTATCTCAATTATGTAGTACAGCCGTGTAGTATTTTGTAACTGAACTATGTAGAGTAAAGCCACCATAATTAGATTAACATATTTCATTTAACCGTAACCCTCACCGTCAACTTAACTACATTACTAGTTTCAGTATAAAGTGCCCACCTCTGACTACAGCCACCCAACCACTATATAACATATGACTAAAACATGATAGTAAAATATCAAGTTTACAAGACTGCGCGTATTTGGAATTAAACACGACGCCTTTAAATAACACCGGCCTCTGTCCAGTGTTCGTACTACTACTTAAGTACTGGCTGGGGTTTTTCTGTCTTCGACTAACTAACATATTATTTACTGGTGAATGACAAATTTGTGGTAATAATTTTACGTTTGTGTGTAAAAGCCTGTCATTTCTTAGACATTAAATACCAATCATTCTTCGAATATTAAACATCAATTTTAATTTTTTTTAATAAAATGTATTCTGTCCATATTAAAAAAATCTCGTGTATATATATGTGTGTGTGTGTGCGTGTGTATGTATATACACAACGCTAGTTCCAAATTTACAAAACGTCTCAAACAAACTTAACAAAGATGGAATTTAATCATAAAGTAATCGTTTTAGGCCTTCACCGTTTTAAAAATGCTATATAAATAATGCTAGATAACATGTGATGGAGAAGCTAAAAACATTGACTTTTGATGCTCAAGGATTGAGTCCGGTAAGTAATTTACTTTTTATGTTCTTCAAGGAACACAAAAAAACATTGGTTATGAAACTAACATAATTACACAGTCACAACCTACAATTATTAACAGTCATCGTGTAATACATTAAAAAAGCAAAAAAAAAAAATAGATTGGCAAGCACAAAAACAAGATTACCTGGGATGCTGAGAAACTTGGTGTATGGGGCAGTAGCTCTCTAAAAAATATTTAATTTTAATTACAGATACGATTTACTAAATAATACTGTTATTTTCTTTAAAGTTAAATAAATAATCAAATATTTTTAATGGGAGGTTCTTTTTACAAATGTGTATTTATTTTTTATACGAAAAACAGTTCCCCAATGTCATTTTGTAGTGTTGAAGCAATCTGACGTTTTCATTGAATTAGAGTGGCCAAAGGCAAATTTTTATTTAAATAGTTATGCGTCCACATACTGTAACAACTGAAATAATGCCAATAACTCGGTGGTGACCATGATAAAAAAAAATTCCACTTGATTTGTTGTATATGTCGACAAATGAGAGTTTATGTACAGACATATGCGTATGGTTGCCCTTTACATCCTGTATATGTGACATAATATCATTCTGACTTCACCAGTTATCATAGTTGTTGTATTTTCAGAAGTTACTTTTTCCCATGATTTGAGAGAAAATATTATGTTTTTTTAATGTGGAAATGTGATGAAACATGTGTTTAGCCAGTTTCCTGTAGAAAACACTGCTCAAATTAATTATTTTGCAGTATGGTGTACATCATGAACTCGAATCTTTTTTCTGTTGTAGTTCGCAGTCATAAGGATTTTTTTTTGTCGTGACATCACACTGCCTGAATTATTTAACAGTTCTCAGTTGGTTACACTGTACATTGGCTGGTGTCAGGACTGGGCTCCATCCTCACACATTTCGCGATTCATTAACTGGCAGGAGGTCAATAAACAATAACGACGGTCGAGGGGCTCTGGCAGGTCGAGATAAATCTTAGTGGTTGCTGTCGCCGAGCGCTGGACAATAGCAAGTTTGCCCTAGCAGCGACCGTTGTCGCCGCCCGTAGGCGAAGCGTGTCCAATGACCCTCTGTCGTGCTTCCTAAAACCCTCCCTCCCCCTCCACCTAAACCTCCACAACATCGGTCCTCCCACTCTTACTCCAACCAATCTCCACACAGACTCAGAAATGACAAAGATGGAAGCCCGCAGTGGAGGGAACGCGATAAACACCCAGGGTCATTTATTGCGACCAAAGTGTTGTCGTGCCCTCGAAGGGAGGAATGGGCAGGGCGAGAAGCAGAAGGGAGGGTGAGTTGTAGGCCAGTCGCACAAACCAATCCCTTTCTTGAAGAGAAGGCGTGACGAGTGAACATATACGTTGAAGGGTGAGTCAGAACAGACTGTAAACCTCTACTTTCTCACGCATGCTCTCGGGTAATATGAAAGAATGAAGGGTGGGGGGGGGGGG
>PNEQ01125883.1:92794-110879 GCA_003012365.1 Medauroidea extradentata | reverse complement strand
GTGAATTGTGGCCTCTCCTGACGGCTCTATAAATACTCCGCCGTGTGTGTTGGTTTAACCAGCACTTCACAAAAGCCCTTGTCTTTATTTATTTACTCTCTATATTGCTGTACGTTCAGCTATAAAACATTGGAATCCACGAGTTTTGTGGACGAATAACTTTAAACAAGCACGTCACACAGTGTTCCTCTTTTGACACTTACTGGCCTGTCAGAAAGATATTGTCCAGAATTTACTAGCTCACATAAAATATATTACAAAATAGGACAACCATGGCAGATAATGTTCAAGGTCATGAACTACTACCTGTACGAAATAAGTCCGTCTTTCCCCTGCGTTATACTTCCTTATTGCTGATGGCTAGAGAGGATGGTATATCGCGAAAATTTTTCGTGACAGCACACCCTTGCGACGTGTATGACTGGGTGACATGCATCTGACATGACATAGCTGTCTGCAGACCAATAACACAGGCATTACATATTACAACATAGGGATTCTTATTAGCTGAGTGTAATTGTGTTAAGACCAATAACACAGACATTACATATTACAACATAGGGATTCTTATTAGCTGAGTGTAATTGTGTTAAGACCAATAACACAGACATTACATATTACAACATAGGGATTCTTATTAGCTGAGTGTAATTGTGTTAAGACCAATAACACAGACATTACATATTACAACATAGGGATTCTTATTGGCTGAGTGTAATTGTGTTAAGACCAATAACACAGACATTACATATTACAACATAGGGATTCTTATTGGCTGAGTGTAATTGTGTTAAGACCAATAACGCAGACATTACATATTACAACATAGGGATTCTTATTGGCTGAGTGTAATTGTGTTAAGACCAATAACGCAGACATTACATATTACAACATAGGGATTCTTATTGGCTGAGTGTAATTGTGTTAAGACCAATAACGCAGACATTACATATTACAACATAGGGATTCTTATTGGCTGAGTGTAATTGCGTTACAGCTCCAAAGCCAGTAAACATTTACTATGCTGAACGTACGTTGATACCTAGCAAACAGTCACGTTTTCCCACGATAAATCATTCTTCTCTTCTAATGGCACATCGTTGTTATTGGTCCATAAAGATAATATGGATCAAGAAGACCTCTTCCTACTTTTTGTTCGGTGTATGCAAATGTTTATTATTTTTTCAGCACCCTGAACGAAAAATATTCGTGCTGGATTGGCGTGCGAAACGTTTCACATAAAACTATTTGTAGCGGCAAATACACGTGTCATCGCTATTGTACGTTCTATGACTGGAAGCAATCAAAGAAGTGACGAAGATAATCGAAAACGTGAGGAAATTGTCACAAAGCATTTGTGTTAAAGTACAAACCTTAATAAAATTTACTCGTGAAAAGCGGAAGAAAACCCTTTGACTTGTTCAAGCAAGTGGGAATAATGGTTTTCTCCCTTTAAGAAATGAAAATATTGTATAAAATTCTAAATTATATTTGAGAAAAATAATCATTATATCTTTAAATTATATATAGAAAATTTTCTTCAAAGTTATTCTAGCGAAGCTTTGGATATTTTCACAACTTGTTACATACTCTTCGGTTAAAGTAATCTATTTTCCTTAAAAAAAAAAAAAATAAGAGTAAATTTGTTAGTTTGTAACAGTCATCAACATGAAAATTTTTTTCAAATTTTTTTTAATTCTATTAAAAATAAATCTGTATCATACTATTGTTAATTGTACGCATGCTAAACGAGTTTTACGATGGTGCGCATTTTAAAAGCAAATAGTAGAACGTGTCCCCAACACGAGGAGTTTATCAATTTGTTTGTTAAAAGGAACGGCAAGAAGAAAAAAAGGGCGTGGGGAGGGGATTGTTGGCTACTATAGTACTTGTAACATTGCACTCGAAACCCGTAAATTTTATCGAAGTGTATTCCACCGCTTTTCAAAAATATACTACTTCTGTTTGCAATAAATCTTATAAAATCGTTTTGAGAGCGAAATGTTGTCGCCATTTTGAATTTAATTACATTTTTAGTATCATATCTCAAAATATAATTTTGTTAGGGCATTAGAAATTTACCGATAGAATTTATGACATCTCGTTCAACTGTTCGCTAGTTCTGACACGGCATTCTAAAACACCTGTAGCAATTTTTCAGTTTTACACCGGAATTTTTCTACAGGACAGATTGTTACAGGTATTTCATCAATACTAACATTAAATTAACCACAATATATTATTACGTGTTTTAACGTTGTCAGAATTATAATAATAAATATCATAATATACTTATATACATATTAATCCTTGAATCACTCAAATTGTGTTGAGAGCTTCCACCTTTCTCTGCACGCATGGATTCAGCCACATAAAAAGTGATCTGCATATTAAAGCCGTATTGTTTTTAAACACAACGTTATTCTACGTCGCGTGGGATTGTTAAATATTTTTATTGTTAACTGCTTGCATAAATACATATAACAAACCTACGTTCCTCAGTCGTGTGTAGGTTTGGTATAAGATAAGTACATTGCCATTTTTTCTTCACTCGGAGATTATTTCATCTCAGGTACCGTGGGAAATACCAAATTCGCACTACTACTACTACACTGCAATGAGTTTTACAAGATAAGACTACGTACAAAATTATTTTACGTGACTATCGCTGTCATAAATATCATCGTAATGGAATGTCAAGCACGTTCGTATAAACCGCGTAATGAGAATGTAAAGCGCGTTGGTAAAAGTCCAGACATTATCCTAAAAACTAAAGTGTACTTTGTACACAAGTTGCAGATTTTATTGGAATAAGTAACAAATATAATGGATGTAAACGTGATAGAACGTAACGTAATGCACGGCATGGCTTACGACAGCACAGAAAAAAAAATACTCACGCCATAATCATGTTAATGCAAACTTATTTAACTGCATCCGTAAGAAGCGTTTTTCACGACCTTAGGATAAAATATTTCTAAGAATAGAAACGTGTAGATTGTGTTTGTTATGTAAATGTTACGTATATAAAAATAAATTGTAAAACACATAAATTAGCCAAAGAAAAAATTTAATCATGTCATAAAATATGCAGCTCGTGCGTAAATTCCGACTAGCCTACATAATGTAAAAGACTGTAGTGGAGACCAAGACGGAAGCCTAACCTTTAAATCATTGTAAATGAAAATCCACATTTATTTCAAACATAAGCTTGAATATTTCGCGGTAGGGTAAGTCGTTTATAATATTATGATTCTAGCTTCATTTACAAATTATGCAGATAATTTGACAATTTTACAGACATGAGCTTGTAAGTTTCATCTCATTCACTTTTTTTCCTTCTAAATAATTAAATGCAAATTTATAAAATTATTGTAGCTGTGAAATTATTCATCATAACATTTCAGATATAACTGATATGAAAGTGTTTAAGCAATAAAGGTAACGACAAAAAATTACGATAAATGACTCTAGAATTTATGGTTTTCTACTAAGATGTAAACGAAAATTTACGTCTTTATTGTAGCTGTAAAATAACTATTTACAACTATGTATACTTAACAGACATTAACGCATTTTAACAATGACAGTGCCGTTAAAAAAGAACGTCAATTGAAGCAATAATACTGCATTGATGTCTGTTTTCACACATTCTTAAAAACATGCATTTCAACACATACATGTTTGTTTTTTAAGCTGCATATTATGTGTTTTTTTTTTTCAGTAGGAACGTGTAGCTCGAATTTCATTTATGGAAACAATGATTTTTTTTTTAACTACACATACAAAACATGTAAAATTACCCAAGAAGTATATATGTAGTTTAGCACTTAACTTTTACAGTGTGGTTCGATAGCTCAACTGCAAATTCGGCTGACTTCAACCCGCTTGACATCTTCCCGTGGGGTATCATAAAGGGTTTGATTTAAGAGACTCTTTGCTGGGTTGCAACGCACGTTTAGCTTACGAAACTATAATTTGTTTTCGCTTGTACGTATAGAGCCGTTGCCTTATTTGACTTAGCCAATACGATTCCCACTATCGTAATATTTTGTGACCGTTATTGGCCTGCAGATTGCTACGTTGTCTCAGACGTACATCCTCCAGTCATACATGCCACATTAAACTACAGTGTTTTCAAGGATATGTTGGCATAAAACGTTTTGGTGATATACCATAATCTCTAGCTATGGGTATAGATGATGATTTATCGCGGAAAAATTTGACCGTTTGCTGGATTTAAAAGTACGTTTGGCTTATGAAGAGCTCACTGTCTTTTTCCTTGTGCGCGGAACTGTTACCCTATTTGACTGAGCCAATAGGAATCCCACAATTGTAAAATTTGTTGTCTGTAGAGATGATGGTATATCGCGAAAATGTTTTGTGCCAACATAGCCTTGAAAACACTGACACAACGTAGCTCTCTACAGACCAATAACGTGCATTAAATATTAAAATAGCGGTATTCTTATTGGCTTAGTCAAATAGGGCAGTAGTTTCGCGTACAAGGAAAAGCCAGTAATCTTTTGATAAGCTGAACGTACGTTGAAGCCTAGCAAATAGTCAAGTTTTCCCGCGATAAACCATCATCTCTAGTTGTCTGTTGTTGGTATGCACAGAACTATGGAGTGTAAGACCTTCATCGCCCAATCATGCATGTGGCGAGAAACTACGACGTTTTCAAGGAAATGCTGGCGTAAAAAAATTTCGCGATGTACCATAATCAGTAGCTATTGTAGATCTTAAAATTCTGGACATTGGAGAATGAGTTCATTAGACCGTGGTACACAAGTACCGCGTTGCAGAGCCCACGATTTTCGGTGAGAAGACTTCGGCAACAGTTAGTTCCAATGCTTTATGTGCACAACTGCGCATCTGCTTCGGGGTGTTATTGGCAGAATGTATTATTGCACAGGCGTGGTTCATTTGACTGCTCCAACAGAAACCAGGTTACTGCGACATCAGACGTCTGTGATCAGCGGGTATAGATCCCCGAGACACTGGGCGTTAAAAACAGCCAATCACTGAACATGAAGCACAGCTGCATATGTTCACATAAGTAGAGGTGCGACAATTCCGCGGATTCATCTGGCAGCAGCCTAGACTTGTCAGTTCTATACACCGACTGGCCACAATCGAATATCTAGGCTTATAACCGTACAAGCAGGTAGCAAGCAATAGCACTTCACGTTATTTCCTAATTTACTACTGGCTTGCAGTAGTCAAACGCGTTTCATAATAGCCTCCAGCAAGTCACAGATGTGACAATGAAGTAAACGTAATTGGCGTTCAACCTGACCTGGAATGTATCTGCGAAATTTACGTGCCTATACACATAAGGCATTGAAACAAATTGTTGCATTATTCTTTTCGCCGAAAATCATGGGCTCTAAAGTTAGGCTAACAGCAACATCACACGTCGTGATTTGAAGGCACAAGCCCAAGACGCGACAGAGTTAAATCATCCATTCACTGACCGCGAAACGGAGCTGCAGGTGTGCTCGTAAAGTAATGAAACAAACTGTGGCAAAATTATTCTCGCGGAAAGGTCATGGCCCTAATGATAAGTAGTTTTGTCAAAAAAATGAATGCTTGCAACTCGCTGCGAAGCATTTAAAACACCGGTAGGGATTCCCTTTGAAGCATCCAATAATTGATCACAAAGCAGGACCGTGCGTGCACTTCAGAGTGCGTGGTAGATAAATAAACGCTGAAAACATCAATAGATTTTTACGCTTTTTTCGAAGCCAATAAGGACAAAATACTCAATGAAAATCCTAGATAATGGTATTAGCCAACTTTATGGGTAAATATTTATCCAGAATTACTAATTCGTTACGCGTGATCTCTTGCGCCGCAGTTAAATGTACGAGGTTCCGGCGTCAGAGATTGTGCCTCAGAAGTTCGTAACACTGGAAATAATTTCTGAAAACGTTGGCTTAAACTATTGCCTAGGATTGCTGTTGTTCAATTTTCGCAAATTGGCTTCAAGAAACCTACCGTTATAGATTGACGCTTTTAGGGTTGCATTATGTACCACGCCCTCTTAAGGAATTGAGCGAAAGTGATTAAATTTTTTAAAACTAAAAATCAATAGCTACAGACGACGAAATTTCACGAATTCAATGACCTGCATGTTAGAATCAAATATCCTATGCATACACAAGGTCCGGCCCTTTGTCCACTAGCTGCTACTCAGTGGAACAGCAGACAATGAACGATATACAGGGCTTGAGTATGCACATGATGTTTGATTCTAACATGCAAGTCATTGAATTCGTAAAATTTCAAACTTTAATTATAATATTGCATGTCTTTCTAATTTCGCGTAAGATGTGCCTTGCGTTAGGATTACTAACTATAGGTCTGCATATAGCAATAGTGAGTTTGGCAAACAGTTTACGTCGTATGAAACCTGCTATATTACAGCTGCATGTACGGAGCCTGTAGAGCACTGAGCAAGCACCCAGCCAACCTTGCAACACTTCATCAGCAGCGACTTGTCCACAGGGATAGCGTTATCCACCTGTGACGTTTACTAATTCACTCGAGGGGCGTACAACATCTGATCTCCTGACAGCGGCGCGAGCGGTATAATTTCCTCTTCGTAATTAGTTCCCCAGTCTCCTGGGACTCAGCAATGTTTAGTCACGTGACGTTACGTCACTATGACAAACACTTCTCCCCTCTCCCCTTCCCCTAATTACCAAGACGGAGACACTATTCGTCTTGCAATAGTGAAATATATTGCTGTGGTAACACACTTATTTCTTAAAGAGATGACAATCACATTTGATTGGAGGCATGTCCTGCCTACGGTAGGTTTATCACTATATACGAGTTTTAGAGATGATGGTTAGAGGTACGTCAATTTCGCGGATTCATCTGATAGAAGCCTAGATTGCTCAGTCCTGTACACGATCTGGATACAGTCGATTATTCATTGGCTTACAACATTACAAGCGATAGCTCTATGAATCATTTCCTTATTTACTACTGGCTTGCAGTAGTCAAATGCGATTCATGACAGCCGCCAGCTAATTATGAAGTATATATTTTTGGCGTTCAACCTGACCGGGAATGTATTTGCGAAATTGATGGTTTATCGCAAGAAAACTTGACAGTTTGCTGGGTTTTAACGCACGTTCAGATTATGAAAATATTACTGGCTTTCAATTATGCATACGGTTGCTGTTCTATTCGCCTAAGCCAATTAGAATCCCACTATTGTAATATTTGATGCCTATTGTTGGTCTGCAGACAGCTACGTTGCGTCAGACGTATAAAACCCAGTCATATATGCCGCAATAAATTACAGTGTTTTCAAAGGTATTTTGGCACAAACATTTCATCTCTAACCATTTTGTAAAAATATCTTCTCAGTATCATTCTACCTTTCGGCCACTTGTTTATAGTTATATATTTTATTATTTTACCTATAAACACTCTGATGACATTTTCTTGTTCTTCAGAATTACGGCCAGGTCATCCACTTAAATATTATTCAGTAGTACTGGCGTGTTGCACTACATTTAAGAGCCAAAGACATTTATATAATATACTTTGGAAATTTTTTAGAAACATCATCGTAACTACGAGTTTGTATTATTGAGGATTCTAGTTTGATTACCAGAATAAATAAACCTTATTCTAGCTTTTCGTAACTTTCAGAAATCACTGCTGGTGAATGCTCGGAGGTTTCCTTAAAACCGACCACGGCCGATTCCCTAACAGTTTAATTTTTATCCGAGGTTTACTTTCCACGAAACCTTAAATATATACTATGTGGGATACTACGCCAAGAACTTGCGTTGAAAAAAAAAACGAATTGGCAGCCATTATGAGTTTGTAAACCAGTATCTTCGACATAATTAATAGTGCGTACTCACACTAATTACGTAAATAACAGAATTCGGCACCCTTTTATTGCATGCAACATTTACACAGTGTGGATAAAGTTATTGTGGACACTTCTGTAATAAACAGGTCATCATAAAGACAAAAAATGTACCTAAGAGCTATCAAATTTTAGTACAAACCGTTTCCGTGTGAAGCGCTGGCAAAGATTACAGCACTCCAGTTGTCTGGATATGCGACATGTCCTGCACCCTGAGGTTAATAGGTGCCACAAATAAACAGACCTAAACTAAGTGAGTCTCATAAAAGTCCCAAGAAAAATAAATAAAAATGCTACTTTAAAACCTTTGGGACTAATCGCGTCTATACAATTTGCTTCTTCATCTAGAGTATATTATCAAATACCATTGTCGTCTTCAATTTAGCACAGGTTTCATGTAGTATGTTTTATGCAGCAGTTTCTGGACATTATGTATGTATATATATATATATATATATATATATATATATATATATATATATATATATATATAAACATATACACACAGCGCGCGTATGTACGTACCTTGGAAATCTAACAATAACAATAATGTGCTCTATTTCATACGAAATAATTAATTTCATGTTTCATTATGAAAGAACTTGACTGTCTACAGAAATGTTATTCTGAACGGTATTTGAAATTATTTTATTTGGCAAAAGCACATTAAGTATTTACAGTTCTAAAGAGGGGGGGGGGGGAGTTATTACGCATAATATTATACGCTTACCTTCCTTTCACTTTATTTCAGCGCGTTTTTTTTTTTAAGAAAGACGTAAATCGTTATTAAAAGTTCAGTTTTTTTCGATGGAGTTTTCCGACTCCTGAGGTCCGGAAAGTTGTATAGTTGTAACAAAACCCGGCAGATTTGTAAAAGTTATAAAAGGACAAGGAAACAGACCAACCTGAAATTCTTTCCAAAAAAAAAATCGTTCGAGTACTCTTGATATAACTTATTTCTGTTTCCAGAGATTTTTTTAGAATGTTTCTTAGAAGTGAATAACTTTTCACTGCCATTGCTATCGTTCGTGTAAAGAATATTCGTGGCCATATATTTACTCGTTAAAAAAAGTCTTTTCAGATATAATTATTTATAATTATTTACTTTGAAGTTTGTTGCAAATTATGTAGACAGGTGATAAATTTGACTCTGTACTGCAAAATTATAGAGTATCTTGTGGGGAGAGGAAACAATGAAACACAACTATGTTAGAATGTGCCCTTAGCAAAGACAGTCACATTATTAAATTTAGTTTCGTTTCTTTACAACTACAGTTTAATAGAGAATACTATTTATAAAAACAAGTGACTGTATCGTAAACTTCCGCGTTTTACAGGGACAATATTTATAGTTGTGCATATGGTGTTTATGGAAGATGTGTTTCCAATGATGTTCCTTTTTAATACTTACCGTGTCGGTTAAGTAAACTTAAATAACCAACATTCAAACTAAGTTTCGCTTTACGTGCATAACTTGCGGCACAGATGTTCTGCTGTGTAACATGGTGTTTATAATACCAGCTTCTACATATATGTGGATCACACGCTTGCACACGAATCCAGGCGATGCAAAATATTTTGAGAATTTTAAATGAATTTTGTTATATCAACGCAATATTTGGTACGACTTGCATTTTTCTCAGACATCTAAAATGTTGTTCAATCAAATTATCGTAATATACGTACGTGTACTGTACGTATACAGTTGACTGCGCTAGATATTTGCCCTCGTGCGACGGAGAGTGTATGAATAATGGGAACTGAAATACATTATATTTGCAGAATCAGAAAGAAAATATTGTCGTACAATAAATATAATGTTAGAATAAGGACTTGCGACAATACAACTTTTCTCTGATTATTGACCTTAATAGATATGTTAATGTTTTAGAATTAATATTTTAACTTTTTTTTATAAAACACATATTCGTAGAGACACTGGAAAATCACGAATATATATAACATAGTCTCCAATAAACTGTAGTATCTCAATCGTGACACGTGTGAACAGTTTTCTGGTAAACCGCACACGTTCTGTGTTAATACTGTATAGTTCTAATTGGGACTGTTGAAGAGGAACACAGTCCTTCATATAAACTATAGCCAATATAGGTGCAAAACCTTCAGTGTTATACATAGCATGTTGGAGCCTAGCAAACTATCAACTTTTCCCGTGATTTACCATATAGTTTCTCCTTATTCGGCAGGATATTTAATTTAATACGTTTCCAAAATTGAAATGTTACGTAAACGCTACAAATAATGGGAGTATGTGATTAAAATGGCGCCAAATAAATTTCTTTGAACGTACTTATAGGGTTACTGCATATTTAAGTATCAAATTTGAGCTAAAATTTTACATTATAATAGCTACATTAATGAATATACCCATCAATGCCTCGTTGCAGGTGAATCAAAATGTGAGTTTACCTGCAATTGCTAAATATCACTACCGAAACATCAAGAAACATTACTGATGCAGCAAAATAATTTGCGGAAATTGCTCTTGAAATTGCGTTCAAATTAAAGGGGGTTTACGAGGCAATAATGCATAGTTGTATGTTTGTACGACATAGAGTTAGTTTTATAGACATTACTTGTGGCTACATTTTCCACTCGCGGAAATTCTTTTGTTCTCGTAGTCTTCCCATAGCGGCATGTCAAAATCAAAATTTGCAAGTTACGGGAACATGATAATAACAAAAACCAACTGACTTACTCGTATGACATAATTTACACATAAATTAGATAGTACTGGTCGTGTGATAAAATAACAAAAAACACGCAACAAAGTCCTATTGTATATTTGAATAATGGTCACAAAAAAAATGTTCGTTATTTTAAAACTTTTTTAAACCATACAAAAGAATTTAAATATTTTAGCATATGACCCATACTCTCTAATTTTGGAGTAAATTATTTCATTCGCTTAAGTTAGTTGGTTTTTGTTATTAGCATGTTCCCGTAGCTTGTAGATTTTGACTTTGACATGCCGCTATGGGAAGACTATGAGAGTTTTAAAGAAGTTTCATAAGCGGAAACTGTAGTAATAAGTAACGTCTATGTAACTAACACTATGTCGTACAAATGTAAACTTATGCATTTTTGCCACGTGAACGTTCTAAAATTTAAATATGAAATTATATGTTTGGTAAAATATTTGTAATACTATACCTCCAATTGTCTCGTTTAAGTGGAAAGTTAGCTTTGGTTTGTAAAATATGCCGAAACCGCGGGAGAAATTTTGTCATGCGGCTACTAGCCATAATTTTAGTGTTCAAAAAGCGTGGTTTAGATTTAGAGGACCTCATTAAAATATAACGTGCAATCGTTTTCCAGATGACATTGAAGAAATTATACATATTTTTATTTTTGATACGTGAGTTATTTGATACTGAAAATGTAATTTTAACTGTCTCAAACAAGTGCGTTTTTAATATTTTTAAACGACAAGTTTAAAATATTTTATCATGTGGAGTCTTTTAATTAGCAATTGGTTTTTGAGGTTACCGTAAAATACTATCATATGTTCTTAAGCGCAAATATCAAACGCTTCAAAATTGTGAAATGGAACCATTTTTTAAATATAAAGGAATTGCATTTGTGACAAAAATTATAATCGAAACCCTCACGCGGGTATACTTTGGGAGTTCCTCTTGTACTTACTTCCAGTCAATAACGATCCTTGTTATAGAAGTTTCTGATTTAATTATCATCATGTACATGACATCTGTTCTCTGTCTGAAATATCAATTTTACGCATGGAAGTACGTCCTCCACGCTAGAGCAGCATTACCCAAGTGTGATCAAGTGATATAATTGGTCGGCGAGGCATACTGACATCGGATAACGACAGGAGCAAACTTCACGCTGAATTTACCCTTGTGCACCCTGCAGGCATGTTTAAGTGGAATATTTGACGTGTGACATTTATACTTAGCATTGCCTACGGTTCTCATTATTCGTCTGATCGCTTGCAAGCTCTCAGTCGTCGGAAGAAATCTGCTGCTATCATAACAAAAAAAATAGACATATTTGGAAGCTGGTATAAACCTTGGTTCATTCTAAAGTGTTAAGGATGAAAAGTAAATGCTTCACATATTCCAAGCGGTTTTGCATTCCCCGGGGAAAAACATTACTGGGTGCACTTAAATTTCACAAGCAATATCGAAAATATTGTAGGAACGTAACTTAAATTACGTGAGTAGAGAAAGGAAAAATTCGCCAAATGTGTAGTCGAAGGGGCTACACTTGAAATGAATTTACTAACATTTTTTTTGTAAAATTTGCCGTTTATTGATCTCTATATTATTAATAATATTTTGTTGATTAATAAGCAAATAAAAATAGACGATTTGAGTAATATCACATCAATGAACGAATAATAAAATAAAGTATTACACAAGAGGTATTCAGTTATGTTACTTAGCTCAAATAAGGATATTTTAAAATTAAAACCATTGTATAAACTGAAAGAACAGTAATGCAGAAGCACGTATCAATTTATTACGATTTTGACGTTATGAGAATAATCTGTCGAGAGATTGACTTGAGTACTCAATTGTCGACAAAATCTGAACTTGTAATCATATTTCGATGAGATTTTTAGCCGAGTAGATATTCTAATAGCGGACGTTTATTTATATAGTACTGGGTGGTAGCATGCTTTGCATTCGAGTAAAAAATTAAAAATGGTATTTGGAAAGATAAGGGATTGAAGTCAAAAAACCATGAAAATGGAAAACAGTAAATTTATATTGCCTAGCACAATAATATCTAGGACTCTATAGTAACCAAAATTAAAAATAATATTGTCGTTTTGATTTTAAAATAATTTTACTCTCCGAAAACCTCTGCGCGATTGGATTACGGATGTTGAAAGTATGATGAGAAGTTTAAATTTGATCGAATATTGAGTATTCCAGCCGTTTGATCGGTATCTTGCCTCTTCATACCCCATGAATATAAAATGTATACAATAAACAATTGCATTGTGTATGTGCGATGTAAGAGAAATTAAACTATAGGGCCTATCACCCTTTAAACACACTAGCATAATTTGAGAAATCAAACCAGAGACTAAAAATACACCAAAGTCGTTACTGAACAAATTAACACTTTTATCTTAAACAAGACGTTTGTGAGCAATTACTAATACTTGTACGAAACAAGTTTCGGTGCATCTGTAAACAATTTTAAAATTCCTCGTTTCTGTGTAGTGTAGAAATTTTTTATCGTGCATATTGAACCATACAGTTGAAAATTAGTTACTCCTTTCCTTTACTATTCTTTCTTATTTAACCACCCAACATATAAAAATTACACTAATACATGAACCGAATCTCTTGTATGACAATATAAAAATCTATTTTTCTTATCTCTTGTAGAGGAAAACGTAACAAAGACTCAAATGCCCAGAAGACTGTCACAAGTGAAATCATAGTGTAGAACACGACCGCCGATGTAGTATTTTACGCATGCTCTGGTTTAAACGAAACTGCTAAACTTTACAAAAAAAATGAATTGTAATTATGATTCCATGTTTATATTTTTTTAACACAGCCAACTATTTAGAAGAAATTTTTTTTGAAAACACCTATGGCATTTTCTTACTGCTTTACGTAGAACAATACTAACCCAATTTTTAAAACAGAGTAGCAGACTTTTGACTTTACCCAGTACATTCCACAGATAACATTGCAGGGTAACTGCTAAGTTCCCATAAAAACACTTCAAATAACATTGCATGTCATTTCAATGCTTTGCATATAAAAGCGAATTTATAATTGACGCCCTTATAGATTACCGATTATACATCTTTCGGCGAATTATTAAACATAGCTTGATGACTGTTTTTAATTCGGTGTAGCGAAATAGTTTTTGTACTTGTTTAACTTTCGGGACGCATGATTAAAAACAACAAATGGGTAAAATCAGGGAAAATGATTTTCCAATAAAGTTGGCAAACATATCGCAACAGTAACGCATCTCAGTTGGCGCCGGAATGAAAGGTCTGAAGATTTGTACGTCATAGGCTACATGAATCCCTAGAAACAAACTGGTATATTGTTCTTTACGAGATTGACAAAACGTATTTCAATTACATGTCTTCCCTTTGTATTGACTTCCGAAATCAGTTGATTCTAGAGCAGTTGATTTAATTTTGAAGTTATTTTATGATCCCTCTTTTAAACAAAATGACGAAGTCGCCAAACTTTCAGATTTAACTTACGTATATTTAGTTGACGTCGGCTAAATAGTCGACGGCTTTGGACAAAAAATATTTTATCGACGTAATCCTGTGTGAAGTTAGGTTAGACTTCATGATAAATATATTCAAGTCTTGAATTTTTTTATTTATTTCTGCAGTATGAATTGTCGGTACTACACGGTTGAGCACCACTGCATGCGATCTGATTAACTTTGTATTTATCATGAATGGAAGGTAGAGAAAAAAAGTTAGTTAATTATTTTGTAATAGTTTTAGGTTCTAGGTAATATTTCATACTAATTTTGCGTGCGAATATTCACGATGACAATTTCCTTTGAAAGAATTATCTTGCGTCGCTACTAAACCTACGAAATATACGCATCTCGCGAAATTCATCAATCTGGTTTGGCAAACTGCTTCCTCATTAAGTTGGCAGGAAACGTACTCTGGGAATGTTTCCCTAGTTTTATAAATTCTCGTAAAAGTTGTTAATTTTAAGGAATTGTTAAAACTTCAACTTATGAACTTCGGCCTCGTCAGTTAGTTCCTTGAAAGATGAGCAATTTTAAAACCATGAACTATATATGAACTCACCTCTCGTAACTGCGTTCCCGCCATAGCTCGTACTTATTGCAGTAATTTTTGCAAGAAAAAATTAAACAGTTATAAGTTGTACTGCTAGGAAACAATTATATTAAAAGATTATAAAGGTAAAAAGTTTTTTTAAGTGTTTACCCCTTAAAATTTTGACAAAGCAAAAGTTATGTAAGCTTCATTGACGACTGTTTACAGACAACATGAAATTTACCAAATATAAAATTACAGAAAACAAATAATATGCAACAGTCAAATATAAATTCAGTATGCATAAAATTTACATAATTTTTATTAAGTGATGCTGCAATCTCTGATTACGATTGTAAAGCTACTGTTCGAGGATTTGATGAAAACCTTTACAAAAAACACCTAGACACAAACAAATTCAGCGTTAGATAAATCATTATTACCCAGCCTTAGTATTTTTATATTCAACTGTCAAATTCTTTTTGATCAACTATTGACGTCATAGATAAGCAAGCTTTACGTCATTTTGGGTAGATAGGATAATTTATTTTTATTTTCCAGGATTTACACGGACGTGTATCACGAACTAAAAAATGGTAGGAAACGAGTGAAGTGCATCAACATTCAAATAGATTCTTGAAATTTTCCAGTCACTTGTGAAGACACGAAGAAATGAAACATTAGAGGGAATTCTAGTAACATATGCCCGAAATTACGTTTCTTCTAAGAAGTATCCGGCGACGGTAGAGAGAATACATAAAACAAGCGTAGTTATAAATTTTATGGATGTTAGCTCGGAATAATGCAATTTCTTGGAAGTAACTATTATCCATGTATACAGTAAAACTCTTATGTTAGTTTTACTTTATTTTTTATCTTGAAAAATTCGGCAAGGTTTGACGTGTGGTGAAATTTAAAATTGTGGCTGAAACTACTATCAGGGAATAATCTTCTCTCAGCTTTGAAACTTGAAGTGAAAATGGTAAGAAGAAAAGGTGAATCTAAATTACGTAGCAGATTCTATTGATGGACTCCCAAATTTAAATTTTTTGAAATAGTGTTTATAGTTTTATAATTTTAAGAGCTAAAGAACTAATGAACCTAAATAGTAGCTAAGTTTAATATACGTATCCAAAAAATTTTGTAGGATTAAAGTAGCAAATTATTTAACTACGCGCAATAAAAATCTTCATCACATTTAACTTCTATGATTGTTTTTATATTATATATGAGAATTTTTATAATTAGGCACTACACACTCTTTCATATACTCAGCAATACAAATATACGTGTATATATATATATATATATATATATATATATATATATATATATATATATATATATATATATATATATATATATATATATATATATGTGTGTGTGTGTGTGTGTGTGTGTGTGTACGCGCGCGCATATGCAATTAAACTAGTTTTGCAGACAGGAGCACTACTTTCTGCCACAGAGATACCATATTTTATAAATTGGATTTAAATTTTATATTCACTCAGTAACATTGATTTGTATTTTATTGATAACAGTTCTCAAATATTAGTTGTATATAAACGTACTGGCCAATACTATCTACGAAATCCTCGGGCATTTAATTTTAGGGAAAAGAAAAAATAATTGCGGTCCGTTTTAACGAATGTGCGGTGATGTGTATGCATAAAAAATAAAAACATATCTTAACAGTCTTTGCAAATATACTACTGAAACGAATTCAAATTGTTTATGGTATAGTTTGCATGGTTGCAAATTAAAATCCAACAGTCTACAACGGGTTATTTTGGAACTTAACGAAGTAACGTCGAACATTACATTTCCCCACGTATATGAGCCGGTTTTTACAAAAAATGTATTAACGATAAACTCCACATAATAATAATAATGACTAGAGGCCCGGATATTTCGCGGGTTCAACGCCCAGCAGGCTAGACTCCACAGTCCTGTGTGCACTGTCGTCAGCTATATTTGTTCATTGGCTGCTGCTCCAGTGTGTGAGCATTTGAACATTTGACGATGTAGCGCAGGAGTCCGTGAGCGTTTTTACACATGTCCGCTATTGGTTCGGAGTCCGCAAGGTCACGTTTAATAAACAATGACCCAATCGAAATAGTTTCCAACATGTACATGACTTAGAAATCCAACCTCTCCTCAGTTGAATCCGCGAAATTTCCGGGGCTCTAATAATGACCTGCGAAATTACATAAATTTACTCACATGTGACACCCGTTATTAACATAATCTTGTAAACTGTTTAATATTATACTGCATCCTACAGGTTACCCCGTTTAACGGTACGTAAAACTTACAAAAAAAACACTCAAAACTAATTTTTACGTTTTAATAAATTTGAGTTCACATTCGGCTGCTGAAAAATAAGTTTTATAACTTGTATAAGCATTTCACGATTAAAGAAGCACTCTTGAAACCCCGTGGTTACGTATTCTTTTCAAGTTATGTATATGTATCTTCACTTATTTATACAAACAACATGGCAAAGTTACAGAACACAGACAGTTCCGATATAATCGTACTCAGAATTTAAAGTATGTGGAAGAAATAAAACAAAATTTTTTACAGGAATTCTTGACAAGACCGACTGCAAAAGTGGTAAATTAAAGTGAGTATTGTATACACTGTTCAGACACGGGATAAAATTATGCTAAGGACTTGGAAAAACATCAAGTTTTGTGTTACAACGTAGTAACTTATTCCATAACTCCTTTTAGTATTGTTTGGTTTAATTTCCAAATCTATAACGAATATTGGTTAATTTTCTTTCCCTACTGAAAACTGCAATTGGCGTAGGTTTTAAGGAGGCAACTAATGCATACATCAACAATAACATGACTTTTATTAGTGAAACAATACTTGTGGACAGTTGTTTTTGCGGTATTTTTCTTCTACGAGACTTTAAAATGTGCATGTGGTGTCTTTTGTAGAAAAAATGACATTAAATGAAACTAAATAATCTTTCTTCGGTTTTAGTATTTTACGGAGAGAGCAGTCTGAAAAGCTATAGTTTATCAACCATCTGGAAGGTATCCAAAATCACGCCTTCAATATGTAAGACGTAATTTTTTTAAATTTAAAACGTAACTACACATGAACTTCCATTAAATGTATAAATATTAGGAAGTTATTCAATAGGTTGCGTTAAATATATTGCACACGCTACATAACACGGCCACAGACTAAATAGTAATATAGACGTGAAATGGCGTGGCGGCTCGTTTGATACGGGCGAACTTGGCCGCTTATTGGCTGCCCGAGGTTGCTGATATCAGCCCCGTGTATGTTTGGCTCCTGCATGTTACGGCAGGTTTCCTATTGGCCTGGCTGCCGGCTAGCAGGGTAGCCGCCTTACGCTGATTGGCGGTAGGTGTCTCCGCCATCTTCCTGGCCAG
>PNEQ01125883.1:33364-92694 GCA_003012365.1 Medauroidea extradentata | reverse complement strand
ATCGCTGTCCTACCTGCTGTTTCACTTCTGTATGCCTAAATATTCTGTGACACGGCTAATAATCCAGACGTAGAACTCACTTAGGCTACTAAAAGTCTTTGAATTCTGGGAAAAACTCAATTATATATTCTCGCGCTTCCTATTTTTTAAAATAGTAAATAAAATTGCAATTTTTTTCAGGGAATTATTTTTTTGTGATTATTTATTTCAATGTTTTAATAACATCGCAAGCATTGATAAGTTAAGTTTTCAATGTCACCGGAAATGGACAAAATTTGCGAACTCATTTCAGATGTGTGTGTGTATAATTCCCGGCGGCCAATTATATATCACCACGTGATATTTACACAAAACGTTTAGGTACGAAGTGAATAAAGCTCGTCTTAATTTGCACTTGTAGACAGACACTAATGGAATTAAATAAATCCTGACTTTTTTTTCCTTCTACGAATGCGTCAGCACAGAAGGACAAGCTTTGGTTCCATCCATCACCACGATACACAAAAAAAAAACTCTTCAACTGCTTCGACATTATTAATCAATTTGTAAATATTCTTTCACTTACCTCGTAAGCAAAATTTGGAGTAACCAACTAGGTGATTTAAAAACAGCATCTCCTGATTCGTTCCAAAAATATATATAAATTCTTTCTTACATTAACTGTATTCGTACAAAAGTTTATAATCAATAATTTTTCATCTTAATAGTACACTTTAAAGTCAACATATGAATTTTTGTACCTTTACTGCTTATGAATTAAGGACCACGGTGGCCACATGATCAGACCATTCGCCTCCCACCAAAGCTATCCGGGTTCGATTCCCGGCGGGTCGGGCCCCCAAATGTCATATGTGAGAATCGTGCCGGACGATGCCGTTGGCCGGTGGGTTTTTTTTTCGGAGATTTCCCGTTCTTCCCACTCCTTCATTCCAGCGCTGCTCCATACTCACCTCATATCATCCTTCACCAGCGCTAAATGCCTCGATGTTACGCGCTGACCTAAAGCTCTCACTCTCTCACTGTTTATGTATTACCACGTACCAATCGTAAACTAACCTGTGACAGAATTCGGCCTGCTCCAGCATTTCCTAGGGTTGTGTTAACAAATATTTTGCCCCTTCTTCACACCCATTGCTTTACCTGTTTCCTCTGTGCATGTGCGTATTTTAATCCTCTATACCACAATTGGGCGCAAGGCAGGCTCAAATGCTTTCACTCTTAATTTAGCCGATACTGAGAGGCTCCATGCAAGGCAATCTGGAAACAGTTAAATTGATTTCTATTATTTTCGACGCTTGATTTTTATGTAATCAAAGTACAACGAGCTCTATCGGGGAAGGAATTGGTGCTGGCACTTCAAGTGTAATGTTTACCTGTTTCAAATTTCCGCGATTGACGCTTGGAAACATCGGGACGATAAGAGCCAGAATACAACGCTCCATGAGAGACATTTCGCCTCTATTCGCAGAACTTATCTAACGTGCAAGGCTTTCGTAAAGATCCATTTTGTTATGAGACTTTAGGCGTTGACTCTAAGTTGTATTATTATGTAGACTTAAGTAGAGGCTAATGCACTCATCTTGTTATGCAATTTACAAAATCTGGTCTCATTTCCCGGAGTTACAGCGATCGAAAAAAAAATAATTTTTATACATTTTAACAAGCCCCAGAATCCAGCGGCGTCGCGTGGAGTGTTCCAAGGTGTACGGTGCCCAGCAATGACTATACACAACACTGAGTTGTCTGAGGAACCATTTGACTTGTATGGTCAGGAACACTCCACAGCATCATGTTTCTCACAATCGTGTTGAATATTTAAAACGTAAGTAGAGTAGATAAAAGTGTGTTAGGTGCTCGACAAAGACGTTATAAAAGAACTAGACTGTTATGCTGCTATTTTGTTACAGGACCAAATTGAACGCTGGCATATTGCAGCCGAAGATAGGAAATTGTGTATACTTTGGCTAGGAGGGAGAAACATTTTTTATACAGAAAATATGGCATAGGGAATCGCATGCTACGGGCTGCAATATGGCGCTATTCAACTTGGTAACACATAGAGATAGGTAGGGCCCGGTAGTTTTCGCGAAAAGATTTGGCCTCACTTTGTTTCAGTGTCTTACGTGTACACCTGCAGCTCAACTTCATGATTATTGGCAGAGTGTTTTGTGCAGAGTGATTATTCATTTGACTGTGCCAACCAGTACATGGACAACTGTGACACAACATGTCTGTGATTTGCGGGTTTAACTACCAGACGTTGTGTTCTAAGGCATCCAATCACTGATCACAAAGCAGAGATGCAGCTGCTCTCGTAAGGCACTGAAACAAAGTGGCGAGTGATAGGCCGTCAGCATTGGTTTTGTATCCGTTGGTGTTCGAAGATCAATGATGAATTATTTAAGCAGTTTCGCGTAAATGGGTTCGCGTGACGATCTACAACGTCACCGGTACGCCGAGTACCCTCGACACTTACGGTAATCTCTTTTATCGCTCACCCCTGCTATATGCGTCTCTAAGGGTAAAACTGGCTACCTCGGAGCATTGGTCTTAGCAATTATTAGGGCCACGATTTTGTCGCGAAAAGATTTTTACCCCACTTTGTTTCAGTGACTCACGTGCACATCGGCAGTTCTGTTTCAAGCTTATTGGCAGCGTGTCTATGTTCAGACACGTTTCTCATTTGACTGCACCAATCAGAATAAGATTATTGTGAGTCCGTACGTCTGTAATTTGCCAAGGCAAGTGAGGGTAAAATCATCCAACCACAGACGATGTAGCAGAGTTGCAGGTGTGCACATGACGCATCGAAACCAAATGTTGCAAAAATATTTTCGCCATAAAATCGTGGCTCTAGCAATTATATGGACATACGTAGAGGTACGTCGATTTCGCGGATTCATCTGGCAGTAGCCTAAATTGCTCGGTCCTGTACACGCTCTGGATACAATCGATTATTCATTGGCTTACAACATTACAAGCGACAGCTCTATGGATCATTTCCTTATTTACTACTGGCTTGCAGTAGCCAAATGCGTTTCGTGACAGCCGCCAGCTAATCACACACGTGGTTATGAAGTATATATTTTTGGCGTTCAACCTGACCTGGAATGTATTTGCAAAATTGACGTACCTCTAGGCATACGTGTTTAATAATGTTCGGTGCGGCTCAGAACACACCAAACCAACATATAGGTTTTCTGTTCATCTCAGTGGGGTCCATATTGCTATAGGAAGCGCTGTTTCCTGAATTTTCGCATGTGGTAATCGTGCTGGTCGATGTCGCAGGTCGGCGGGTTTACCCGGGGATCTTCCGTTTACCCCGCCCCTTCATTCCGGAGCTGCTCCATACTCACATAACGCCACCCCTCAACTAGACGTTAAGTGTGGAACCCAAATCCCCTCACTTCACTTAATGCCGCATCGTTTGTAACGGTTAGTTCTGTACACGCCGCAACACTTGCGCAGCATCATGGTGCTATCAGGAGGGTTACCCCGCTAACTCGCGATCAAACTAGCGGATAATGGGAGCTGAAATAAGGGGGTTGGGTGCGAGAGTCAGGGAGCAGAGGGGTGGCCTGACACTCCAGCGAGTAGATCGCGTCACTTAGTCATGTCGCCAAAATGGAACAAGCATCCCAGTACATGATGCAAGCGAACATAACTCCTGACAATCCCTCCAGCATTTGACGGTATAAGATCTCATACAGAAAAAAAATTTGCTTTTCCTTAAAGGGCCTCGCCTACCGTGTGCATAAATGCGTTGCAACGTGTTCAGAAAACATTTTTTTTTATAAACTATTCACCATATGCCCATCGCGTTAAAGTACGAAAAGCAAATACACTTCTCAATGTTCAGCTAGGTGACTTAATTATTTGTTAAGTTTATTAAATAACAAAATATACACTTAAATTTCATAAAACCACTAGTGAAAAAAAATGTTTGTTGAGCCGAATTTTATCTCGAAGATGAAATTTTATTTTAATTATTGAATACATAACTGGTGATAACCAAATGCTTATTACAACAGTAGTCGGAACAATGATCTATTATGCATAAATGTCTCCCAATATATGAGGTTATATTGTGCAATTTTATGCTCAAAATTGACGTGTTTTGTCTTACAATTGGAGGAATTATTATTGTTTTTGTAAATTTCAAACCTCATGTGTTTCTCTATGATTAGGACGCGGTAATTTTCGTGAAAAGGTTTCTGCCCCACTTTGTTTCAGTGTCTTACGTGCACACCTGCAGCTTAATTTTATGGCTATTGACAGAGTGTTTTTGTGCAGAGTCGTTATTCATTTGACTGTGCCAATCAGTACACGGATAACTGACACACATCACGTCTGTGATTTGCGGGTTTAACCTCCACACGCTGGGTGTTACGGCATCCAATCACTGACTACAAAGCAGAGATGCAGGTTCGCACGTAAAGCACTGAAACAAAGTGCTGCAAATATCTTTTCACGATAAATACCGAGCCCCACCTATGATGCATGTTCAAAACCGTGATGGAGTTTTTAGTCGCAATGTTTACACAAGAAAAATCTGCTTCGTTGTTGGAACTTTATACAGCAATACTTCATTACCAAAGAAAATTTTAGAATACTACAATAAAGCTGAATTATTCATCAAGAATTAATGAGTATGCAGGTTGAAGTAAAACAATTTTTAATTACTTTATGTCATGTCATTATTTCCTCAGAAAAATGGTTTATTCCTATAAGTAAGAGAAGACGAATAAATTTTGGTTTGCGTAACAACATCTAAGAGCAGGTAATAATTCGTGCTCAGTGGAAAATGAAAATATCAAAAGATGATGACCTACTTTGCATACTTCGTGTCGCCTTTGATAAACTTTCAGTACTTAGTTCGTCAGAAAGTTAGATGCTTCTTTAATTGAGTTAAGATTCAGTTCCCCCAACAAGATAATTCATTTCTACGAGTCAAAGTTTCATCTTTTCTTTTGAAGTTATTAATTTCGTATAGGAATTTATATAATGTTTTTCTCTCCTGTAGAGTAAAACGCTGTGCAAATAACGGATTCTGAGACGATGCTTAAAGTAACACGATTACCTTTGTACCATACCGTACATAAGCTATCTAAAGTTTTAAATTTTATAACTTCCTTCTGTGTAGAAATAGTATACATTTTTTCGTATTGTACCACATGTATAGATATACTGCGTTAAATACTTACTGCTAATCCATTAACAAATACTAGTTTATTGCATTTTATGCGGTATCATTTATTTCCATTTTATTGGCACAATTTTTTTTATTTCCATTTTATCGCAGTGTATTCTGACCTAGAAAGACTGCAGAAATTTGAACACAAAAAATAATAAAAATCATCTAAAATGTTACTTATTCATTTAAGTAGTTATGTACAGATAATAGCTGATTTAAAATTCAGTAGTTTTTTAAGAAAAATTAAAAATTCCAATAGGGCTGTGTTTTACACACATTCAGTAAACGGTAGCAGTTCTGATTATATGTACTTGTATTGTAATGAACATGTTTTATTTATTGAAAGATACATTTTTTCGGTATTAAATGCATCTGAAATATCAATTGCCCAAACTAAACAGTAAACTTTGATCTGCAATGAAAACGACATAATTTTAATTTTAACAGAAAGTAACATCAGAAATGAAACTATTAACTAAAGTTATAGACGAATGTACTTATTTCCGATAATTGGTTTTTTGTAATACTAAAATTTTTCATCATGCCATCAATAACTCATTTTCTCCACTGCGACATTGTATGAGGAAGATTACACCACAAGGTTGGCTTTTAAGAGATTACTATTTATTTGCCATTACAGATAAATCTTTTATGCCAGAAGAAAATCATAAATTTTGCTATTAACAATCTTGAGGAACGCTTTTATACGTTATTACAAATGTTTTTCTCGTCAGGATATATTACTATCATTTCATCTTGTATTTAAAATTGTGCTGTACAATAAATTGTTTAAGGTAAATCGTATTTTGTACTTTTAAACTCTAATACCAAAACAATAACTTTAAGAAATGAAAATATTTTCCTTTTATCATAAAATAATTTCTAGTTCTACAAAGTATTATTTCGGCAACAGGATTTAAAATAGCACTTTTGTAAAACTTCAATTAAATTGTTGAGTGCAGGTTGTCAGTAATAACTCGACATATTTATACAATATTACAAGAGTAACATATCGGATTCTTTCGTGGTATCGCCTTATCTCGACACTTTTGAAGTAGTTTAGCATATACCTATCATTCCAAACTTAATTTTTATTTTCTTAGCTACTGCTGCGGGATGTTTAAATAAACATTATATTTTATAAACATCACATATAATTTTTAATTTTAATAATTTTATACTGGAAATAAAATTAGAAATCTTCTAAGAAATTATAGTACGCTGCCGATTATACATTCTTGTAAGAAAATTGTTAGTAATCATTCCTAAAAAATCACTTCGCATTGTTATATTTATTCCTCGTATGTTGCTACTAATTAGTAGTCCTGATTGTCGATGTTTGTGATTCAGTGTTCTGATTAAAATTGTTCCTCTATTTTCTCAGGTATAGGCAGTTCGGAATAAAGTGAGCACTAGAAAAAGCCCTGCTAAAGATCTATTTCCAGCCAATTCGTATCTTTCCGCGTGTAGCAGCTAACGACGGGAAAAGTCTAACCTCCTGGGACACGTCACTTTATGTTTGCGCGTGTAAGATAAATTGTTCAGTCGATAGGTACATATATAGTTTAATAAAAAATATGTTTATTAATTATATTAAATACAATTATATCGCTGTCGGTTGATTTTGTTTCAGTATTGTTGTATTTAAATACGAATTAACACGGAACTATATTGTGTTATTTCGTTGCCAACCATACAAGCAGTAAAGTGACTATCGGTAATGTTGAATTATATGTAGTAACAGCTAGTGATATTTTTCAAAGGTTAAATATTTAGTGTTCACTTTATTCCGAACGGCCTATATTTCAACTCAGTCATAGTTTAGCCTTGAATGCGCATGCTATGCAACACATGCACGCAGTCTTTCAATTAAACCCCTGTTCATTTACTTAATAGACTCAGTATTCCGTAGAACGGTTTATGCACGCAGACAAAACTTGCAGTACACCGCAGACATGTCGCCAGGCCCGGATTCTGCAGCTACATTTCCCACAACTTAATTACACGCTTATCTACACATTGCAGCAATTAATCCCTTCTTTTGGCTCTTGTATCAGATTTACTGATAAGACTAATTAAACATTATTCAATTTAATGCAAATGCTCTTTATAGAAAATTACTGTTACATATAACATGCTTATGTTAAAATTCGGATAGCAGACCTGTTTAATATGTAAAATCAGGATTGTTAGTATAACAATGTGTTTCTGTATAAGGGACTAATACCATGCATGGTGCAAATTCTACAGAACATGTTGTTTTAGATATAGTCCTGATTACACCGATAACCAAACAAAACTTTTGTCCCGTTTTAACGGAAGTGGGTCAACTATTACAATAATTTTATTTCAGTGCGAGTCACATTAAAATTAAATTGTTTCCAAGGTTTAATTTAAATAAACATACATACTGCTCACAACATCATAAATATTATAAACTTTATTTAAAATAAGTCAATTAAGGTATCAGTTACGCTTACATTGTTAACCTTTCTCTAAATGGCGGTAAATAAAATTTGAAAGTATAAAAAAAATCGAGGAACTGGTAAGGAAACTATTGAAGAACTGCATCGTAAGTTTTTTTCATGATACAGGTTAGAAAAGGTTAAAATTACGCATACAGCAGGATGCGTGTCAAATATAATAAAGCTTTGATTATTTTGCTGTTTTAATTTGTACTACTTATCTTATTTTGAACATAATTTTGTGACTATAGTTGTAACAAATTCTCTTACTGTATTTTCAAGAATTATTACTAAACAGTTTCTCATTTTAGAGTATTTTAAAGTATGCTTGCAGTTCAACTACATTCTATGTGCAACCTGGAACGGACATTTCAATACAGAATAAAATTGTAATATTAATACGCCAGGAATCGGATGAAGATGAAGTGAAGTTATGTTATAGACTGTTTACGATAAAGTGAGCACTGCTTAAAATTTTCTTTCAGCTAATTTGCAATCATATTTACTAGTATTAAAATGAAATCATCACTGAAGCTAAAAAATAACGCTAACATCTCATCACTCTCAAAAGTTATTATATTTGGCCCCAATAAAATACAGTTTTGACATAGGTGTGTTGGAGAGTGCTCAATTTTAAAGAGAACCGACTATATATATTTAGAGTCACCGACGTGGTCTATAGCGTAGAGTCCGTATTAAAATGTTCACATTAAACACTATTCAGACAGAAATTTTGGTTATGAATGAGACTACGATATTGCTCTGGGAATCTTTTTACCTGGAAGTTAACAGAAATGAAAACGTAAATCCGCTAATGTTTTGACAAACAACGTAAATGTTTACACAATATTTTCACATTTTGCTTTTGCATATTTTTGTACTTATTTGTTCACTTGATCCCAGTTTTGTCGAATCTTCTTAAAAAACAAGTAGGTTCTGTTCAAGTTCATTCTATGTTAAGGAATTAGTGCATATAAAAAGGAGTAACTGTAAATTAATACTTTTTTCCAATCACTCTCCATTGATTCTAGTCTAAAAATGGTCCAGTACGGAATCCTGCTGTAACCACACTCACTGTAAGCCTCCAGTTTGTTTTGTAAATTTTGCTACCAGAGTAGAGTAGTAGGCCGTAGCCATAGAATTTATTGAGTAAAATTGCGCATCTCTAAACTTCGTATCAATGGATTTGAAAATGTTTGTCAGTGATCGTAAAGTTCTCCCGAAGTAATAAACCCTTGTAGAGCTTTCTGCTTCCTTTGAGGTCAATAAAAGTCTTTCAATAACTTCTTAAACTCCAAAGAATAATTTTTTCTCCCAATCTGTAGTACTAGGATTCACCACTATTTATTTTATAAATATGGACATTCAAAAATTACTAAACACACGTTCAATAATAACAATATGTATATAACTCTTTGATGTACAGGTTAATTTGTGATTTTAAATTGTATATCTCTATGGAAGTTGCGCGGGACCATTTCTAAGACCGTACGCGGGACAGACCGCTCGTGTTATCCTGTAGGAACTTTTTTTTGCAAGGACAAAAGAGCTGCGTAAGACAGCACCCCGCCTATTCAACATGCGTACAAACGTCCATGTTAGTCATTTTGAAAACTTTTCGAACTTATTGTGATGTACCAGTGTACAGCTAGGCACATTACAGTATGGAGGACTGCAGTTGTTCATGTCAACTGGAACGACAGTATAGTTGTGGTTAGAGCCACGATTTTATGGCGAAAAGATTTTTGCAACATTTGGTTTCGATGCGTCATGTGCACACCTGCACATTGTCTGTGGTTGGATGATTTTACTCTCACTTGCCTTGGCAAATTATAGACGTACAGACTCACAATAATCTTATTCTGATTGGTGCAGTAAAATGAGAAATGTGTCTGAACAAAGACACGCTGCCAATAACCTTGAAACAGAACTACCAATGTTCACGTGAGTCACTGAAACAAAGTGGGGCAGAAATCTTTTCGCGACAAAGTCGTGGCCCTAGTGGTGGTATATGGAGAGCAAGGACGAGTGACGAAAATATATTACCTTTGTTCGCTAGGTATCTTCTGCAACTTATACATCCAAAGTTATGTGCGTTGTAGTGTGTGTGAAAATTTCGCGGAATCAATTTCTTTCATGTTAGAATGCACTGCCCTGTGCATACTCAAGTCCCGGTCATTTGCTCATTAGCTGCTGATCAGTGGAACAGCGGAAAATGAACGAATAGATGGGACTTGAGTATGCATAGAACAATGGATTCTAACATAGAGGTCAATGAATCGGCTAAATTTTCCGGCCCATGTTCATAAGCGTATGAGCAAGTGATAGCTTGTTTTGCCAACTTTGCCATATAAACTCGTAAACAAACTACTTTTTAAACTGTTGAAAATGTGCACTCGATCATGTAATATGTTGTAATAATAAACCAGTGATTGCTTGTGTTGATCAAAGTGCGCGAAAGTATGAAGTGTGTAAATATTAGTGTACTGACAAAAATGTTTTAACTGCGAACAAGTCCTATTTACGTCACATAATGTACAATCCAAGGAATGGGCAAATTAAATAATATTACATGCTCAATTTAAAAATATGCAACTATGTTGTCTGACGGATACTAAACATTGTGAATTGCACTATGAACAGCAATGTTAACGCAGGCTTCCGTATCTACTTGGCGCGAATCTCCACCTAGTATACACCCTTTAACTCACATCACCGAGGAAGGATAAAGGGTACATACTCTGTCAGAACGATACGAATGTATAAACTACGACGTTCCTCGCATGTACCATACAGGTAATGCGGCGTCAATTTATCTTCACAATAACATGTACTAAGTGTTTATTTTCTGGATTACTGAACTCGCCTAGAACTGCCCTAGTACGGCGTGCAAAAAAAAAAAAAAAGAACAATCTTAAGATGAGTCTTCGCCGGTATCGAATTTCCACCTTTGACGCTTGGGAACAGCGTAGCGTTAAGAGCTCCGCCTACCCGCGCGTGAGAGACTTAAAAGCGACGGAGCAGTAAGGTCGACCTTGAAGCCCGCATAAAATGCTGCGTCGCCTCAACGAGCCAAGCGTGAACTAGCGTGCAAGGTTTCCTGCCGAACGGTTTTTACTATGAGACATTAAGCGTTGACCATATAAATTTATTGTTGGAAAGTCTGCAACTAAGTTCAGTGCAGGTTGCAATCTGAGTTTCACATACATCTGGTAAGTACATTTTGAAGTACGGAAGTCTGAAAAGGCCGTTTGTAGCCATGTTGGAGGGCTTAGAAACAGTGTTTTTAATGAGTGTGGCGTCTTAACAATGAGGATCCGACCTTGCCTGAAGTTTGTTTTCTTTTCATACGTTTGCACAATGGGCACACGTGGAATATTTTCGTAGAAAAATTTGCTTACGAACACACTGCAACGCGTTTGAAGCGTGAGGTAGGCGGCCGCCTTAAGAGCCAGTGTCCCACGCTTGACGAGAAGAGTATCGCCTCTCGTTTTGCACTTTGCGAATTCAGGTAGCTAATATTTTCGGAGTTACAGCAGTCTAAAAAAACCGTTTTTAGACATTTTGAGAGGAATATTTCTAACAAGCTGCTGAATTTTTTAAAACATAGGAGCATAGTTTCAAGTGTGTGTTCTTTTCGTAGATAAACATAATATGTATAAGTTAAGTGGTTTCGGGTAAAAAAAAAGAATACCCGTGACACGCTGCAACGTCATCCATGCACCAGTCGAGGACTCCTCTTATCTATTCCAATACAAGTGGCCGCTAAAGTCAAATACTCTAGGGTGCCTACTGCCGCCACTCTTCGCTTTTAATTCAACTATTCAGCAATAATCGATTCACGGCGAAAGGTATCACGTGGTGCCTACCGTCGCCCCTTTTAACCGAAACGAATAGCTAGAATTTAATCTGAAGACCTCGCAGTGTTGTTAGACGTACCATATTCATGGTACTTATACCATTATTTTACCTGGTGTACCATGTATCGTGACGAGGCTGTCATGGTACGCAAATGTACCATTATCTGACTACCTATTGAATTTATGGCGATTTTAATTGTAATGTATACTCGACGAAAGAAAAAAAACTAATGCTTGCTGCAGTAATTTCAATACATCTGAAGATATGATGAAGAGGATGACAGCAGCACACCTACATCCCGAGTGTGACTCCAAGAGACACCCTGCATACGAGAACACACCAACTGTGATAGACATATTTTCTTTCAATTCTGATAGTGCGCAAATCTTTCAATTCCAAGTGTACAAAATTTTGTGATTTTCAAAGCGTTTTCTATTTCCATTTGTAAGTATTTAATACCAGTAGCGTAAAATTAAAAAAAAACCGTTGAATAATGAAACATGTATAAACAAATTGTATTTTTTTTTTTTACATTTGTTATAAGTGTACCATATTTTGAGCCATTGTACCATAATTTTGAATGCTCCTACCATAACAGAGAACTGGTGATCTAACATCAAAGGACCTTAGTTCTCCCCCGACATCAGCGGCCAAAAGGCCTCGACCACTCTCCTCATTCGCGGCTCTTCTCTGTTTTGGCGGGAAACCACCCTCTCAGACCAGTGGTCACAAGAGGGTTCTCCCGCCAAATCAGCGTCGAACATGCACCGAAGCCCCGCCCTTAGAGGAGACTTCGTCTTAATCCACTTCGCCTCCTGTTATCTTCCAATTACATTTAAATGAAAATATAAATACATTTGCTTACAACTTGAACGTAATCTCAAATTTAATTATTCCCTTGTTTTCTTAATTTTATTTACACTATTTAACGTAACATCCCCTCCATCTGTAGGGAAGCGTCTGCTCTGCACCTGCCATACTGAGGATACAAATGTGTGGCTTAACATTTACTGAAATAAAATCTGCCACTGCGGTTATCAATTTAATTGAGAATTGCAGATTTGTTTTCGGTAGTCGATGTTGAAAAGATTGATACTTCTCAAGCCATATTTGTCTTAACATTGCTATTAATCATTATTATAGATCTATAATTCATATTTTAAAATTAGTACCTACTGTTATACTAACGCTCGTTACACAACTATGGTGTCACACTTCCGGCAGCCAGAACGCTAAGGTACCATTTGGGCGTAGAAACAGCAGATGGTACTGACCACGCGAACAAAGCGGTGTTATAATACCGATATATCCAGAACAGAACGCCTCCCTTAGGAAAAGGTCATCAACTTTCGCACAAGAAAAAAAAATGGGAATCTAACCATCTGGGAATCGAACCTGGATCGCAGAGGTGATTGGCGATAGTTTTTGTCGACTCTTGCGTCCTGAGCAACCATTCGGTATTTATGATTGCAAATATTTTTTATCGTCATGCCCGTACTTCCCTTCTTAACTCCTTCTTGCATTCTTTCGATGTTTGACCAGTTTCATATGTGAGTTGGTCTGCGAACCGAACTGGTCTGAATGTTCATATATTCTGCCCGATTTGCTCCGTGAGGCCGATTTCTTGGATATCTCTTAATTTCAGTTAGCAAGTTGTTCTTTACATAGCAAGGTCAAGTTGCTTATTTCATCCGGAATACAAGGGTTATGAGACTGAATTGTTACGACAAATGCTGCAGGAGATTCTGCACGCAAGGAGATTTTAGGGTTTTGCTAGCACCTCCATGGAGTTTGCCATGATTTCCTGGTCTCGTGACCAGAGCTCGATCACCTGGGTTAGGTTGCAATCAAACGGGCACACGCTGATAGCTTAGTTAAGTTTAATTCTACTGCAGGTTATAAAGATCAATGTTAAAAGTTTGGCGCAGGGAAAATGTTTATCCTTGAAGAGTAGTATCGGTAATGGGTGTAAACTGGCCAATCACGGAGCTTTCCTCAATTTTAAGTTATATTAAATTGATACTTTAAAACTTGATATTAGTTTCTTTCCACTTTAGAATTAAGTAAAATGACATCTGTCATTTCCAAGAGTATTCAAATTTTATTCCACTACGGTTTCGTATTTTTCTGCTTCCTTAGCGACAGCAGCGAAACTAGCGGCAGAAATTTTCCCTATGACAAACTTTCCCACAAGAAAACACATTTTCTTTCAAACCAGTAGTAGAATTAACCTTAGGTTGGTTCACTTTTTGAACTTAATCCTACATGTGTCGGGTCCCATTTTCAGAAACTCGAGATTATATTTCACTCTGTCCATGCCAACACCGTGACATACCTAGAGACATGCAAAATTCGTGTACGTAATTATTTGGCGATATACTTATACTCAATTGCACTGTATGTACCTGGGCACTATATGTGAGTTCGTTGTACAAGTCATAACAACGTGTAGAAATTCTTTGAAGGAAGATGGTCACTCTACAATGAATCTTTTAGTTATTGGTATAGAAAACGGTTAGAGATGGTGACATTTCGCAAAATCAATTACCTGTATGTTAGAATCAAATAACCTATGCATACTCAAGTCCCTACCATTTGTCCTAGTGGAACAGAAGACAAGGCTTGAGTTTGCATAGTATATTTGATTCTAACATGTAGGTAATTGAATTCGCGAAATTTCACCATCTCTAATAGTAGTACATCGCGAAGATGTTTTGTGCCAACATACCCTTGAAAACACTGTAGTTAATTACAACACACATGATTGGGTGACGTACGTCGGACACAACGTAGCTGTCTGCAGACCAATAACAGGCGTAAAATATTACAGTAGCGGGATTCTTACTGGCTTATTCAAATAGGGCAAGAACTCTACGTACAAGAGAAAGCCAGTAACCTTCTGGTATGCTTAACATGCGTTGAGACACAGCAAACAGTCAAGTTTTCCCGCGATAAACAATCATCTCTAAATATTGGTCAGAAGTTAACTCTTCGTCTGGTAACGACATTGTGGGCCAATGGTAAACATCGAGAGAACGTACAGCAGCTTGCAGTCTTGTCTGCTGTCAGAAAATAACCTGAATTTCGCATGTCCTTAGACGTGCCGTAAACTCCTTCGGTAGGACTTGTGACCCAGTGCTCCATATTTCGGTGGGAGCCAACAGGTAGGCGGTGGTAAGCGGTTTCAAACATACCTTTCTCCCCCTCCACCAAACTTCTAGACCTACCACCCCTTCACGACGGCCCAAGGGTACTCGCAGGGGTCCTCTCCCCTCTCTGCAACCCCTGGCCAGGGGGATGGTCGATATTAGCCAGGCAGGCCCGGGGTCTGGTGACGTCACACTGCAGCGGTGCACACACCCCTTCCCCTCTCTTATCACTTACCCACACACCCCTGTACCCGCTGAGTGAGGGGTTTTCGCTCCGGCCCGGGGACCTAGTCGGACCAGACTGTCGCCCCCTCCGGCGTCGACCAACCCTTATAGAAGGGTTGGATGGGTAGCGTCTCGTTGTTTACACCTGCATGCGGCTCGCAGGCTGCATCCACCGTACGTAAGGGAGAATGCGGGTGAAATACGTTGCAACTTAATTCTCGTGTATTGTAGGTCTACGTTAAGTTACGTGGCCAGATTTTGCCACTTATTCGGAAGGGATGTATTTTTAATGTCGTTGAAATGAAAAAAATTCAAAATTATTGAACTTGTACCAAACCCCGTAAGAGTTTTAGACACTGATTAAAAAACATTTGCACCAAATTAAGATAAATTATTATTTCCTTTTCGACGCGCAAGGATATGTTAAATTCGCAATTTAGTTGTTCTGTTACAAATAGTAAAAACTACCCTTATCACGGACTCTTAAATTATTTAATATTTCATTAAGGACACTGAGCTACTTCAGCATAATTTCGTTACTAATAAATGATGAGTATTTATTTATGTAAATAAACTGTCGGATGAACTAAGGATAAACAAATTTAAAACAAACAAGACATTTTATCTAAGTAAACCAGTGTCTTGATATACATTAGAATTTTTTATCGCTGTTAATTATGTAATTTGAGTCATTAGGAGATACTTCATTTCTAACACCGAACCATACAATTTATATATTTTTATTACTTATAAGCATAATTTCATTAAATGTTCACCAGTAGTTAGAACAACATTAAAACCACCATGCTATTTTATCTTTGAAGCATTTTTTTTTAAACGTAAATAATAACCCATTTTTTACTGTGTATATGACCGTATTATAACATTCGAAACCTGGGTTTATGAATTGAGATTCACTGCACGATATCCGCGTTTCATTAATTTTGATTTTACTGGCCGATAGACGTGGAGTTTAAGGGCAGCACACAGTCTTCCTTTAGACAAGGCACCTATGTAAGTTATTCAGAAGCAACAATGTCAGATATGCTGCATTCTACTATAACTGTAAGCATTCAGCACCGAGATTATTACGCCTAAAACTTACCGCGGGCAACCCTAATTTTGTTGTTATCCTAGATACTTTAAGAAAAAAAAATTTGCATTAGGGAACCTCAAACCGCTTTACTCGCGATTAACTTATCTTCAAGATTATTGCCTAGTGAAATGGCGCAAACATCACATGTTGGACTCTCAACCAGAATGACTCGGGTTCAATCCCGGCTCCAGCAACCAACATTTATGTTTTTGAATGGGTTTCCTGAATCATTTCTGGCTTACATTGTAATAACCTCATCACAAAGCCAGCGGTCGATTCATCGCCAAGTTCCTTTCCTTTATCTAGTTGTGTCTCACAGTTTCTAGTGACCTTGCTTTTGATGAGGCGTAAAACCCACTTGACTTATACCTTTAAAGTGCCCCTAAGTGCTTCTACGTCATACTGATAGTTTGTAGACATTACTTGTGACATTTTCCACTTTTAAAATTGTTCTTATCTCTTATAGTCTTCCCACAGCAGCATGTCTAAACACAAATTTTATATTACGAGAAAATGCAAATAACTAAACCAACTGACTTACTCGAATGAAGCAGCTATCGGCCATATTATAAAAATTTCTTAAGAACACATTGAAATACCTACCGAATTTAATAAAAATAATTCTGAAAATTGTGGCAATTTACTTTCTACCGCAACTTTTAAGGAATACGAAGTAATTTTGTAGTGAAGTTTTAAGTATTTTAGCATATTAATATCTCAAGTACGTGTTAACTATTCAATTCGAGTCAGTTGGTTTTGTTATTTGTATGATCCCGTAACATGAAAATTTTTAGTTTTATTACATGCCGAATTGGGAAGACTATGACAGCTAAGATATTCTCACAAGTGGAACACGTAGTCACAAGTAATGTCTACAATAGGTACAAACACAAGTGTCGTACCAATATAAAACTACGAAGTTTTGCCAATTTAATGCCATTAAATTTTAGTTCATGAAATAAATCACACAAAAGTTTAGTACTATTATTATTCACAACCAATCATCTGACTCTTTGTAAACTTCTTTGCAGCCTGGCATGCAGCCGTATTAAAGATTCAATTCTGAAAGCTTTTAAAAACAGCATTACGTGTGTTTCATCCTCCAGATATTTTAAAGCGTTTATAATACCGATCTCTAAATGCGATGGTCTTACACGTTATTTTAGGGCCTAGAGACTTACATCGATTTTCTGAGGAAGATGTTTTTGATCCTGATTCTGTGCAATACTGTTACGACTGTTGTTTGTAATATGATACCGCATTTAATAATTGAAGTCGTATTGTTATCATATTTACATATTGCGTTGAACCAATGTAATACGGCTTAGTTTTGCCCTACAAGAGTTGGCCATATTAATTTCAAATCCATGATCATTTACAGCAGAATACTTGATCAAAGACCACAGCGTCGAATTTAATAATTTTTCACAGTAGCCAATACATTTAATTATAACAAAATATGCAAATGAAAGGTCATTGAAATATCAAAATATATTTCAACTGGAAAATTAAGAAAAAAAATTACAATCTAAGAAAATATAAATAGACCGAGTTTTATCAAGATTTTTATAAACATATATCTCTGAAATTGAGTAACCTCGCACAGATGGGCTGTACAGATCAGCGAATCAATCTGATTGGTCAGCGATTTCAACCAACCAGAAAGTTCACCCCGGTTATCCAACGATCGGCCACTAGCATCGGTCAATCAGTCATCACTACCTTATTCAACCCCAAAAGGTATACAGCCAAGGAGAAAAAGTAACATGATCGCTATTCAATGCCCGCCAAAACGTTGGAATGACGGGCGAACTAGACGCGGCTGAATTTCAGTAGCCAAGATAAATTTTGACAATGACCTCAAGAGTCAATACATTATGCATGTACATTTATGTATCACGTAACGGAAGTTTTCGAAGAACTGTTCAATGTTTGTAATATTTTCGCATATCTGGAAGGTTATCGAGTATTCTTTGAAAAAAAAAAAAAAACTAAAACAATACTAACGAAATAAAACTCTGGAATTATTTTAATATTTAAGGCGCGCTGAAACCTAAAATAAAAATTTTATAATAATCATCTAGTATCTTGAAACGTAAGAATTGTTGCGACTACAAACGAATGAGAATTCTGAGCGTCTCAGTAATCTTTCGTTGAAACGTTTGCATGTTTTAAATGTCAAATTCTGTTGCTCGGCAGATACATTATAATATGGTTTTGAAATAAATCACAGAAGTAGATGTCACAGGAAATTGGGAATATCGTTGCTGTAGAGAGATCAAAGAGAGTAATACAAATAAAAAAGCATTTCTTTTAAGTCAAATCTCTATATTTCTTGCTGCTGCCTAGTTGATGTGACAAGGTGACACTTTCTGAATTTCGAAACATTGCGAGTGACTTCTATAAATAGCTGGAACATTTATATTTTACATTATAAACAAGAAATAATTCCCGCATTTGAACGTCGAAAACGTTAAAGTTTTAAAAATTAAAGCTATTTTGATAGATTTTCGTTTAATGTAAACTAAATGACAGGATTCGCAACTCAACCAATTATTAATGTGGCTGTAATACTATTTTCAGTTTAAACAATGGTCGTATATAAAGATAACTTGGCCTATAGCGAAATCACACACACATACATACATGTATATATTTAGGTGTGTGTGCATGTGTGTATAAGTGTGTAAGACATCGTACTACTGAATTGGGCATTTCAAGGACACCAATCTAAAGTGCAACAATATAAAGTATTTACGTTAGTAAACGTCACGTTTTGTAAGGATGTAAGTAACCGTATGAATATTATTTTTACTGTCATTTGATTTGAAACTTTAACAGTTATGTGTATATTGCCCTTTATCCACGAGCATTTTAATAGGACTGTTAAAATAAGAACTGCAGTTTACTGTAAACATTAGTGTAATTATGTTTCATACCAAACTGAGACACACATACGCTATAATTAATATACGATATTAAGCAATATTGCAAATATATAGTTCAAATAAAAACAGAAATGTTATTCTCATCTGCAAACGTATCAAATTGAATAATTTGGTTTATTATGTGTTCCTTTTGGGTGTAGCAAACTACCGTAATATGCAAGTACAAATATTTGATTTGATTAATCACAGTTACGTCAGAAAAAACAACACATGTAACGAATTGTTTGTTTTTACTCTTCAGAACAAAGTCCAGCAGGATTTAGCAATTTCCTTTCCGTAAATAGACCTAATAGATTGAGTAATCGCCCCAAGGCGGAGGATAAAATTGTCTGATAATCATTCAGCATGAAGTGTGTAATCAGTCCAAACTCAGAACTACTTAGTACATCTGGCAACAAATTTAGTTACCGTACTATGCCGAAGTCATTAGTTCCGAAGTGTAACCAGTGCACACACTTTGCCAACTCTGATTATAGTTCATCAAGGGTTTTAAAACACGTCATCGTTTATGTGCGAAATTGTGTTTGGGTTTTTTTGCAGCTACGACTTTTTATGGAGAATCATTATTAATTTTAACTACGCTTTTAAAGTTCAAATTTAGAAAGTACCGTTTCCAAAATGTAATAAACTGAAACTTACTTTTTAAACATTGTCAAAATATAAAACATATAAAAAATCACCTATACATAGTCTATATCTGTAGCTCGGAGGCATATGACACTGTGTCCCAAAAATTGTATTTTTAAAGGGAGCAGTTTGAAGAGATTGATTCACCAGTGAATTCAGCTAACACCCAAAAAAATTTTTTTGACACTATACGGACTTTGTGTTGTATGCCACTAAAAAGTACTTAAAACTGTGTTAATATTTATGTCAAAAAGAGCATTATTACAAAAATGGACACGTATTATATGCCTCCGAGGTATAACAAAAGCTCAGACATTTTTAAGAAGCCAGTGATAAAGTTTCTTATGTACCACTATCTTTCAAGATATACCGTAAAATATTATCTTTGAAAGATTTAAACTTAAAATGTGTTCGCTGAGAAGAATAAGAAGTGATTGATTGAAATTAAACTTATACTGTGGTATAGAGGGGTAAAATGTGTACACGAATAATCGTCGATATGTCTGGATTCCGCAGGGCTATCGTAGACATTTTCACTTAATTAAAAATGTCGCTTTAAATTTTCATGTTTTCTATGTCACATGAAGGGGGTGAAAATACCTTAAATACCAGTGTAACACTCGTTTTCGCTAAAAAAAATTAATTATTAATAAATATAAAAGTCATTTAAAGACTTTTTAAAATAAAGCTCTCACTCTAAGGAGTGTAAATAGAAGAAATTGATATTTAATGAAACATACACACAGCTAGAACCCAACGGGCTATTATCATGAAGACATGACTTCAATTTCAATAGGATACTCACGCAGACTCAAAAAAAAATATTTAAAGATTTTTCGAAATTCGATACCTTATTGTGGAGAAAATCGTGACATTTGTTTCCAATTAACCGTAAATATCTATTAAGACCAGTCGAAATATAGTAGTGTTCTTTGCTTCAGGATATTGCTTACTTAAATTCCCTAAAATTGATATTAGGGACTTTACGAAATTCGTCCACAAAAGGGGAAAAAAATTAATGAAATGTGTTTCGCATTACAATCGGTATACATGTCGATGTGATTTTACTTTAGCTCATCGACATGATCATCGATTAAGTACTACGCCCTCATAAATAACTAAAAATTTACTTTAATTTCTTTTTTCTAAAATTAATACGGATAGAAGTGTAAAAGGATAAACAATTTTATATTTGTTTCCCAGTTAATCGTCGATATCTCTCATACCTTAGCAACTACCGTCGTGGTTTATATTGTAATTAGTAATCCATAAAATATTTAACGCGTCATGTTAAATATTTTCGAAATTCGACCTCTAATGAGAGTAAAAGAAGTGGAACGTGTTGAGATCAATTATTTACAGCTATCGAACCCGTGCAGATGTATAGATGTTATATATTTCAAAATGATGATCACAAAATTACCGTAAAAAAATTTCAGTATTTTTTTTTTTTTTCAAAATTTTAAAATTGCGAAGGTGCAAAAGGTTTATAATTATTTAATGAATCGCCGATAAAACAGGTTATCATCAGTATTTTCACTTCAATTGAATACATTTACAAATATATTTTGTAGATCTGTGTTTTAAGGAGATTTAGATACGTGTATTTTTAACATTAACCCTCGATATTTATTTATTAGAAATAACGAGGTGTTGCTTGTTTCAAAATTATATTTACGTAAATACCAAAAACACTGAACAAACTTTCAAATCTTGATAAATTTAACTAATTACCACATGGTAAAATTACCTTGTCAACCACTTACCAGATGATTCGAAAACCAAATATGGCTTCCGAAAGTTGAAATATATGGAGTCATATTTTTCAATTCTTTCGGTACGTATTAGGTCCAACCTCTGTGTTCAGTTAGAAATTAAAAGTATATCATAATCTGAAATATTTTAAAAATTAAATATATATCCAATGCAGTTTTCATGTGTGTTTTGGCATAGCCCGAGAAAATTTTCTCCACGGTGAATTACTTCATTTCTGTAATTCAGTTTGGTTTACATTCTAGAATAAATCTGGTTTATTTGCAAATTTGGACGTTACCTGCCACTGTACAAAAACTATGAAAGCTAAAAAAATTTCGTGGCGGATAAAAATTGTCACAGTGTATGTCTCTGAAACAAACAATTTTTCGTACACTATTAAAACAATTAAAATGTTCAGTGAACTCCCCTTTTAAAAAGCAATGCCGACCACTACCTGATTCATTGCATGATATTCTGCTAATGATACACGTAGGCAAAGCCGCGGGCGAACAGCTACTACTTAAAATAGCTAGTAATACGTTTCATTAAAGGATACCTTTGAAAGCATTTGATTAGTGAGCAGGCAATATGGTGCTGGGTTTATGAAGTGTCTAATTAAGCTTATCCTAGAGCAGGCAACGTTTAGCTGATAATATGGAAGACAATCCTATATTTCAAATCTATACTTGCCATCTTTAGTGACTGTCCCTCACACCTTTATATAGCCGTAGTAGCAACATGCACAATGGCATTGCACCTCTCTACGTATTTCTATGGTTGCAAATAGTAATTTACGTATGAATAGTTTCCATATGGTCACACTTGATTTTTAGTTCATATTCTTTAAACGATTTGTATATTTTATTTCGTAACTGAGGCAAATACCAGTCATGGACGTAATGTTTGCTAAGGATTAATAAATTATTGAAGAATGTTTTGAAAACTTTTTCCTGCTTCAAGAACTTCTATGTATTGCATATCGAAGACTCCTATACAAACTATAAGTCATTAATGTAATATTATTATGAAGTAAGTGCCTAATCGATATATATATATATATATATATATACTCATACACACACACATGATTTACGACTAATGGAAAGGAACTGTTTTATATTTTTATCCATTTAGCGTACGAATTTTGAAAGATCTGTAATTGCTTTGTAGTCGTTATTTGAAACTTTACGCTTATTATATACATTAGAATTATAAATTAATAAATAATATTATTTTGATGTATTTTCCAAAGTATCGTTGTGAAGCCAATCTCATTTAAATACCTAGATGGAATTAAATAGGTATGGACGTTTTATCGAAAACATTTCACGTATTTTCACCCTACCCCGTTTTTGTAGAATCAAAATTTCAAAACATTCTCAATTATCTAATAGTGCATTTGTAGGCTATGTATATCATGAAGATTACGACGGTAGGCAGTTGAGCTACGTCACCCTTATCAAAAAACTAATTGGAAATATGTTTAACTTAATATAACTACACTAAGGGTAAAAATAAAAAAAATACCCGTAAATTAGATTTTAGGAAGACGACATTATGACCCAGGTATTATTTCAAAATTTTGACGGCTTCGGTAGAGATCTACGATAAACCGAAAATATACTTCATATTTTGCATCTCCCGAGAGTACGCAAGTGTAGTAAAAAACAAAAAATTTGGCATATCGGCTTAGAGCTATGCCGACGATTTATCGAAAATTCTTATAACCTTTCATACATTTAGGGGTAGATTTAAAATTTTTCGGATTGTAAATTTAACGATTTTACGTAAGCTTTTTTGTGAATATAACAGCATCTAAATATCACAACTAGTTAATTTAACCTTGAAATGGATACAGGGGTAGCTTGTTGCCCCATGCATTACCTTACCGACCCTGAAGTTGGTGCCACTATGCAGCCTCGCTTTCTAAGTTGAGGTTATGAGCTTCCATTTTCTTTAGCTAAAAGGGGTGAAAAAAGAGTGTTATGATATCAAGTTATCCCTGGCACGTTTGCCTGTGTTAAATTCCAGCAGTGTAGTATTTTTAATTTTATTAATGGCGTGTAAAAGACGCGTGAGTGCCTAAGGAGCAGACTTTGAAAGACTGTGAAACAAGGTTGAATGAAGTGGAGTCAGATCAAGAAGAAAATGTGAGTGATTGTGAGGACAATTTGGAAGTCACATCCATACTAGACGACGAAATTTCGGATGTGGAAATTTCTGACATAGAAGCTAGTTGAAATTCAAATAACGTTGTCTTGAGTCGAAGTGGATTCAATTCGGTCAAACTGACACCGTCTTCATCCAAAATTAGAATGTCAAATCTTAGTTCTAAAATCGTCAGGTGCTCTTGGACAAGCTAGAAAATTATATAAAGTGCTAAAGCATGGAAAGTGTTGTTATATTATGCAATTGTTCAGACTCTTGTAATTTATACAAACCAAGAAATTGGAAGACAGAAACTGAGGTTCAAGGAACACACGCTGTAAGAGCACTTCTGTATATATCAGGAGCTTGGAAAGATTCGCAATGTTCTGCCAGTGAAATGTTTTCTAGGCAGGTTCCAAAAATCTATAAGCCAATTTTGAGAGAAACACGGTTCAAATTCTTGCTTTCCTCTCGTAGGTTTGATGATAAAGAGAACCGAAATAGAGAAGACAAATTTTTGCCAGTAAGTGAGCTTTGGGATAAATTTCTACAGCACTGTACAGACAGTTATGTTATAGTGCATAGTTTATGAACAGTTGTTGGGAATCAGATGGCATTGTTCATTTAGAGTATACATGCCTACTACACCACACAGATAAGGTATTAAAGAAAACACATTTTGTGACAGTAGGACCTATTACATGGCTTGTGCGATGCCTTACCTAGGCAAAGAGGAACGACCCTTACGACAGTCCGCGGCCAGTCATATTGCAAAACAATTGACAACATTTACGTACGGAACAATCAGAAACGTGGGTAACTATCTCACGCCCATCCCTTTGGCGGTCGACATGTTGAAAAATCGCAGTCTCACTATCAAGGGTATAGCGTTACGTCACAACAAAGAAGAAATTCCAGCTAGCTTCTTGCCAGATAAAAATAAGGATGATAGAGTGTAACAATTTGTATTCTGGGAGAAACAAACGCTTGTCTAGTTCACTCCTAAGCACTCCAAAGCTTCTAAATTCTTATATACAATGCATTCAACAAAGACACACTGTAAGAAAAATTTTGTAGGAAGACTTCACTGCAAAATTATTTTGTGGCGTCCACAATATTTTAGTGGTGTCACCAAAATGGTTTTGTGTTGGCCACAAAAGAAATTTTGCAGAGTAAACTGCCGCAAAATATTTTGTAGCTGCAATAAAATATTTTTTTCCGTGTAATCAATGGAAATAGAAAAAAACTGCGATAATCAAGTTTTGTAATACTACAAAGATAAATGTTGACACGTTTGACCAACTTGCTCACAGCTATTCAGTAACACGTCGAACAATAGCATGGCTACTAATATATTTTTTCGTATATTGGATTAAGCAGGCGTAAACTCGAACATTCGGTTCAATCTAACCAGAGAGCCAAATAAGCCGATTAGATAAGAGATTTTGAATTGGTACGTTTGGTTTAAAGATAGCTAGGTTCCAGATTGTGAATAGTCTTTCAAAAACGTCTCAAGAACTGAAAGAAGATATCGAAGATAATTTTTTAGTAGAAAAATAGGTTACGTCAGTGGTACCCACGAGGAAAGGAAAGTCTTCAGTGTGTTATTTGTGTCATTGAAGTAAAGAACGCAAAGCTAAAATTTCTTGTAAAAAGTATGCTAAGCCGGTGTGAACAGTTCATAAAGTAGATGTCTGATCATCCCACACATAATTTTCAATTTCGTTAGAAAGGAAATGTTTTTGAGATATAATTATGTCGTATTACGAATGCAGCATGATTTAAAACCCGCTAGATCAAATACGATGAACCGCCTTTAAAAAATTTTACCTCAAGGGCTGAAGAATGATATCGAAGATATTGTGGAAGTAGACAAAGAGGTTACACCAATGGTAACAAAAAAGCAATGACTTGGGGGTCTTACATGTGTGGTAAAACAAAGACTGCAAATCAGAAATTTCTTGTATGAAATGTGCTTAGTCTGTTTATGAAATGTGATAAGCCCGTATGCACATAGTAAAAATAAGATGTATGCTCGTTCTATAATAAATTTTTGTCAAGTTGGTTACAAAAAGCTAAGTACTGTTTTATAAGCTATAATTATCTGTTTTAAATGAATGTCTGCAGATGTTTGAATTCAAAATCTATTTTAAATATTCAAGAAATCATTAATTTGTGATATTTATATAAAAGAAGTCATGACTTACAACATGCATACTTCAATATGTGCAAGAAGTACGCATCTACTTATGGGTTAATATGAAGTATATATTCAAAATAATATTTCACGTCTTTTAACTTCTTTTGGGGCGCAATTACGGAATCGTTTAATTGATGATTAAGTGTACTTAATGAGTGTCCCATCGAAGTAAAAATCACGACGATAGCCCATCTAGTTAAATCACAGTTTAACCAAAAACATATTCCAACACTTTTAACTTCATTAGGGTGCTGAATTTAAAAAAATCCATTCACGATACTTGCCTAATCAATCTTTCATTTTTTTATGTTAAGCGTATTGGGTTGTGCAAATTTTCAATGTTAGAAGTCAGACCATCAGTCTTCACTTTCGTACTTAGAGATTACTGACCTAACCTATTGTGAGTTGTTAATGTGTTTTCACTCCTTAACTATTAAGGTATGCATACGCTCGCGCACACATGTATATTTATGTATACAGGCCTATATACACACGTGAGCGTGTTTGAGAATACAGCTTGATTGAGTATGTTTTATTTTCTCACACAGGTGTCAAATGTTTGAGTTATGATGGGAATAAAATCATTTTGTAAACTTTGTACCACTTTCAACTTTAGATGAAACTGAATTCCGTATTTTGAGAAATGTGCGGATCAGTCGAATCTATCTTACTGATTACATTTAGGTATTTTTGCAGACTTCCTAATAGTGTCCATAGTGTGCAGATATTTTGAGAGGATTTGTCAAATAATAAATATAATTTATTTATCAAAAATATGTATGTGTTATTTTCATTAAATTATGTTCAAATTACTAATTACAATCACATTTTAGTTTGATTAAATAATCATTTGGTGATGTAGACGTCTGGATTTAACATTTTAGTTCTAAATCTTACTCTTTTAATTCAGAAAATAAAACAAATCATAAATGGAAACATTACGTTAAGCTCACAATTGCTTACATTGAAGTTCTTAACATCAGTTTCATGTTCTTCCTTTTATACCAATCGTAAAATATCTCAGGAATTATATTAAAATGTTAGTTATCAACCCAATGGCATTACTTAATAACTGTAGTCTAGTAGCGTATACAGTACAGAATGTATAGGAACCAAAATTATCCATACATTTATTTTGATATGCAACTGTGCAAAACCTTAAAGGGCATAGAAAGTTTATAGGGACAAATTTTTATAACTTTTAATGAATATAAATAGCACACCTTCAATGCAAATAGAAAAATAAAGTTTTCTTTGCTTTTCAGCAGTCGTTGCTCCTGTTAATCGATACACCCACCAGGCAGTGTTTTTTTTTCTTTGCGAAAACTTCCTTCTCAAAAGTTGCCTAGTTTAAACTGCCTAACATCGATACCTCGTCCTGAATGTCGATACCTCGTCAGAAGTTTCAGCTTTACGGGCTGCCTGCCTCGCCAGGATAAACTCTAACTAAACACTTCAAGGTCTGACGAGTTTCTTTGGAACATACTGACAGATTGTCGAGGCGAGAGGACCTCCAAGCAACTTTCGGTCGTTCTCCCGTTGTTTACACTCGCGTTTAAACATCGCACTTTGCAGATACCAAAGTTTTTATCGCGAGCACAGACTTAACTTTGAACTATGATGCTACTATTCTTATTTAAGGTCACACAAATTCTAACGATTCTTCTCTGGAAGTAGGTCAATGTCTCTGACGCCAAATTTTCATTTAAATACTGATGAATTTAAAACCGATAACACCACTGTCAGAAAGTTTTGAAAACAGACAGGCTTGAATAACAATTGTGGAAAAAAAAAATTTCAAAATCAAAATTATTATTTTTTAAATATTTAATATTTAAATTACAAGCTAATTATTAGGAAAAACTTAAGTAGGTGCGAAATCATAACAGAACACCATGTATAGTAAAAATTAACAGATTTATACAATTTTCTGTGCGACAAACAATGAGCTGTGAAAAATAAAATGTTAATTATAATATAAAAAGTGTGTTTAGTAATACATTTTATATACTCTCATTGATGTAAAAAAGTTAATTAATAGGAAATGTATTATTTACAGAAAGCTATTTCAAGTAAACATTAATGTACTAAGCTTGGCTTACACACTTTCTTTAAATATTCACTGCGTTAGTATTTTTTTTTGCGACGAACATGTACAGTAAATCAAACAACGTAGAAAAAATTTTATGAATAATAACACATTTGTAAATTTGATTTTAATAACTCAAAAATTTAATATTTTTTTTTTTTTATTTTCAGTAGTTTACTACACCGTGCGTTTACATATAGTTCAAGTTACTCAAGACCTTCCATACATTTTATTACTTTAAATACTGGGACTTACATATTTCATTCGTAAATGAGCACAATTATAAAGTATTGGTATTCAAGTGAAAATTAGAAGTTACTGGTGAATCGATTCCTTACCTTTAAATTCCCAAGAAAGAATAATCCAAATTTTACAGGGATAATTTTATTAGTTTATAAAATAATATTTAAAAAACACTTCGTACTGAATCAGAATAAAATATCTAAGCAACAGTTTTTGTCTGACTTAACATTTTTGCACGTTTACAACTACTCATAAGAAAATATGAACAGAAAAATTTAAATATTGTTAACATTAGCAGAGGAATAAGAAGTAAAACACAACCAAAATACCATCATGATTATTTAAGCGGATTCATTTAGTAAACCACCTAGCACATGTGCACACTTACAAAGTGAAGTATCGTCAACAAGAAACGGACTTGCAAGAGTTATGCAAAACACGTTTATTTTTGGCAGTACATTGTAATGAACACTATATTAATGCTAACAATTAAGCTATTCCAGAGAAAGTAGTAAAATAATAAAGGTAATTGTTTAATGAACATTACGTAAAACACTAGAAAATATTCCGACACAAAGCCTATTCAGACACACGTGCGTACACCACACGCATACAGATTCTCACAGAGAGAGAGAGAGAGAGAGAGAGAGAGAGAGAGAGAGAGGGAAAGAAAAAAGAAAATAAAGAAAGCTGTTAGTAACTTTTCAAACAATTAAAATGCGTGTGGTTCGATGTTGTCTGTTCAACGAAGGGGTACACATGTTTAACAGTAATGCTTGCGTAGTTCCATTTGGCACTTTAAAATTTGCAATTTCATTTCCGGCGATTTTTTGTTCACCGAGATCGTTTTAACTTCATTTGAACCTGCAACCAACATGCACCTAGAGTCACAACTGTAGTACACAGTATATTTCTACAAGTTCTCACATGATATGATATATAACATAATTTTTGAAATAATGAAGATGAGTTAGCAAAATATGTTTAGGCCTACTGGTATGGCTGTAGATACTTTTAGATAAAAATTTAATTGCATTTTGAATGGAGAAGAAATATATATTAATAGTGATACGTATATGTTAAGTAGCATAGTATAAATATACAGAGCGTTGCAAAAAATCCCATATCAAATTCTAGGGAAACAATCCTCACGTGTAGAGTAACAAAAAGTGTTATATGAACATATGTCCAAAAACGCACCGTTTCTGCGCTACAGTTGGCATACATGACGTATGGTTGGTAGTGCGCTGGCAGGATCATGTTGCTGTGTCACAGTTGTTCCTACTGTCTGTGTGTTAGTGTCTGCCGACCCCCCGTAGCTCAGTTGGCTGCGCGGCCGACTTTGGTGCGAGGGGTTCTGGGTTCGATTCCCAGGTCAGGCTGGGTGTTAATTTGTGTTCGTCCTAATGGTCTGAAATAATTGTCTGTACATGAAATTGTCTTTAGAAGAATATTCTAGTCTGTCTACTTGCTTCTGTAACCTCATGTGATAGCTGCACTCTTGGCCGGAAGGCTTTCATCGCCGTGGGCCACAAGCAAAAAAAAAAAAAAAATGTGTGTTAGTGGCGTAGTGTGTGGCATAGTAACATGTTATGTACTGCTGTAATGATGCCACCCTAGCATCATGATCCTACCCGCGCGCTATCAACCATACTTCATGTATTGCCAACTGTAGCGCAGAAACGGTGCGTTTTTGGACTTATGTGCATACAACACTTTTTGTTACTCTGCACGTGTGGATTGTTTCCCTAGAATATTGACATGGAATTTTGCAACAACCTGTGCACACACTAGGGGATAAAGCTGAAATATTTATTTTCTGAATTAACTTCAGACGAAACAAAAATAAACTATCCATATGCATTTCCTACGAACGTATACACTCTAACTGTACACTACTCTCTCACCCGGAAGCACAGACATATTTTGGCAATATTCAATTGTATCCTTACGGTTCGTGGAATATTCCTACTCGTTGATGTTAATGTAAAATTTTGATTCCTTATTCATGAAGGTCTCGGCAAAACTTAATACGCAGGTAGAGTCCATTTAATACTCATGTCTCTAAGTATAAATTAACTGGAACTGCCAATTATAAAGTACATACTCAAGATGGCTAGAGGCGGCACAGCTACGCATTGTTAGGTATTAAAATTCTAAGTAATTGTACAAAATGTTCAGTTAGACACATTTCAAAGCAAATAATAATTTAGCTGTAAAACCAGCACAATGAAATGACAGAAAATATAAATAACCCTGGCGAGAGAGATAGCAATAGCTAAAATATATATATTAAAACACAAAATTAGCAAAGAAGTATTTAGTTAGCATTATTAATAGGGGCTAAAATTTAAATGTTAAAAACAATTAAATAAACAATAAACCATTACAATGAATCAAAGTTCATCATCAGTGTGCAAAAAAGAATAAATATTAATTAAAATCTATATTTCTCTGTAATGCTATTACACAACTAAAGTATGCCGTAAATAAGGGTACCTTTGCACTCCACTGCATACACGTGAAGAAATATTTTGTGGCAACTACAAAATGTTTTGTAGGTATTTACCCTGCAAAATTAGCTTTGTGGTCACAACAAAAAACTATTGCTATAACCACTAAAATGTTGTGGTCACCAAAAAAAAATTATTTTTTGGTTTACTGCAAAATAATTTTGCAGGGAAGAAGACTTCTACAAAATGTTTCTTTCAGAATAAATTCGCACCACCCAATTATTTCATATAATATTAAAGTTTGATTAGATCATATATTGTAAAGTATTGCTTATTATCTATATTGGCAAGCTGCAGAGTTTTCATCAATTTAAGGGACTGCCAACCTTGACTTAAATACAAAGACTTCTGGTGAAAAATTATCCTGAAATGTTGCAAAATAATAACCCCACTGGACAGTGATGTTTTTGGTTTAACTGCGAGTGTTCAACAAGGTTCACTTGCTCGTGGAATATAGAATAGTAGGACCTAACGTCTCATCGACAGCAAGTTCGTTAGTGATACTAAGGTTTATTTTTCCACAGGTTATAAAGCTCAATTTTAAAAATTTGGCATAGGGAAATTTTCTGCCGCTTGAGCACTGGTATCGTTAACGAGTACAAACTGACCAATTATAGAGATTTCCTCAATATCAAGTTACATTAAGGTGATAGTTTAAAAAGCAAGATTGATTTCTTTTCACTTTAAAATCAAGTTAAATGTATTTTATCAATTCCAAGCCTATTTAAATTAAATTGTACTAGTTTCGTATTTTTCTGGTCCCGTGGCGATAGTAGCGAAGCAAGCGGCATATATTGTCCTTGTGCCAATCTCTCCCATATGAAAACATTGTTTCTTTCTAACCTGTAGCAGAATTAACCTCAGTGACGCGGATAGAGTTCTATTGAGTCATATACAGGGAAAAAGGCGTAATGTTCTAACAAATTTCTTCCAGTATTCTCCGACTGTGATTTTGAAAGACAACTGAAAATCGTAAAGATTTTATCGAACCCGAATAAAACCCAAGTAATGCCAAATACGAGCAAAGTGTTTTAAAATTTAGCTACCTAAATCGATCGTACGCAACAAGATTTTAATTTTAATCCAGTGTTGACAGTGTAGTTCGAGTTTTGTCTTGCTATCCGATTTCTATGGACGACTTATCCACAAAGTTGTTCTATTAATGCTAAAGTTTAAATCAATTGTTTACTCGAAATCATATGACGGGTTTTGAGGTTTTGCTAATTAATACAGACAACCAGAATATGTTCGTATATGGCTAACCAAAAATGTATTTGATCGAATAAAACTTTTATTACATGAAAAAATATTTCAAACGCCTCAAATACTGACTTCCTTGTTCAAATGAAATGTAAATTTAACTCGACTATACCCAACTAAAATAACAACAAGAAAACAGTTAGGCAATCAAATATTTAATTTATTCAACTGTTAGACGTTTGTTTCGCTGTACACAAACATAGGCTATATTACGGTTGACTGTTCTAACCATTTATTTTCTAAGTAAGAATACCGATACTCTACTTAAAAAATTAAGTCGTCTATTTGATATACACCTAACATAAAATTGACAAAGATTTGTGGATTTTCCTAACGAGGTGCCGCAAACATGAGACGTCGAATTCGCATTCGCACTGGGAAAAAGGCTTGGTTGAGTCAACCGTATATATGTTCGCATATGGTGAAACAAGTGTGTAAACGTTGAATCAACCAAATATATATTTGCCTGGCTGATTTTGTTACCTCAACAGAAGGGTTTAGTCCCGTAAACATGAATTTTGTTAGACCAACGCAACCAATTTTTTTACGCTTTTCACAGATTTTTCAGCCAACAAAAAGTTTGCTGGATAAAATATATATTTGTTTCGCCACATACAAACTTACGTATGGTTAACTGTAGTAAATCTTTGTCTCTGTGTGAATACTCGGATGGTTCGCTTATATGTGCCATGCGCTGCAGACCTCTATTTTAAGCGTTGACCAATCACACGCTCACTGCGTAAATCATGCCAGCTAACTTTCCCAAATCCTATCGTTGAGCAATGTAATGTTTAACCGTCTCTAATGACCTCGCTGTAAACGAGATGCCACGGACACTTATCTTAATTTTACGACACATTTTCAGGTCCCGAAAAGAAGTTTATAATCGCACGTGACTTGTCATAAAAAGTAAGTTCAGTAGAAGGTTGTTAAGGATCCGATTATATTTTCCCTGGTATCAATGGTAATATATTATAATTTATGGTTATTGTTCTATTAAAACGCATTAAAAATTATATCGTCCGAAAATATTTCTATTACGAATCTTTTACATTCTTCCTAATACACTGTAAGTTGTAGCAGTTCCGTTTATTCGTGTTTTTAATGAATAACAAAATGTCCTGCTAACATGAATACTTTTCTACAGAAATATGAATAGTCACGGTGCATGCTAAGTGTTAGTCGTTCTGTTACAACCAATCGTAAGGCTTGGAAGTTAACATAATTGAACTAGCTTGGGTGATGCTGTAACTATTAAAAACTAAAATTCGCAAGTAGCCACATGTAAATATCATACGTAGAAGCAATTCGAAACTATTTCCACTCGCGGTAAAAGGTCATAGGCCTACACGTGCTTTTAGGTAAAAATAAAATAATAAAAAAACATGACAATGGAATTATTTTATGTACTTACAAACGTTTGACTTCGAAAATTACGTTACCTGGAATAGTCGTTTATATTTTAAAAAAAAGTTAGGGAATAGGTTACACAGGAATTATTTGTTAAATTAAAAAAAGTACTCGAAACAACTTTATAACACTCCACTTAAATAACTGGTCAATGTTACCGCAGATTTCTGTGATAGTATTGTCCAATAATAAAATTTATATCACAATTGAATATGTGCAATACAAACATTTTACAACTCATTGCAGAATCTACGCTACGCTGTTCCCCGTTAATAATTATCCAGCTAATACCTTACATCAAATAATCGGAACTGTCTCTGAGGGTGAGAAAAGGTGGCCAACGAAGTAAAAAAATGCTAATAAAATGTGTACACGAACAACATACAATGACTTTAATCAAGGAGTACGAGATTCCAGCACGGTTTTTACTTTAATTTACCGAGCGTGGTGGAGCTGCGGTAAGACGATAGCCTTACATTCCAGAGGTTCCGGGTTCGATCCCCGGCTTCACCATCCCGATTTCGGTTTTTCAGGGTTTCCGAAATCACTCCAGGTGATTGCTGGGACGGGTCGCTAAACATGCCCTAGCCGATTACTAACCCCTGTCCCTTGCATACCTCTACCAAAGCATTGTGCTATTCGAAGGCACATTAAGCTACCAAATAAATCAATTGAATACACGTTTATTTATGTTAATGAAATTGCATGGATTTTAAACACGTAAAATATAACTTACGCGTTTTTGTAATAGTATATGTAATTTTATTTGCCGAGCTGAACAACTTGGTTGAGTTTATGTGCTGAGTCCTGGGCCAGACTCTCTTGTGTGCACAGAAACGGCGGAAAATTGAGCTGCTCGTGGCATTACCACATACTGTATTTCCCTAGTGGTTGCCGCGCCAAAATTGTGGCCGTCGCTGTGACGGCAAGATCGCAAAAGCGATACAAGCACTAAAAAAGAGAAGTTGATCTTATCAAACTTTCTCGCTCGCGAAAGCCGACTTTGAAAGAGGCGATCCCAGAAGCGCGCGTGTAATGTGCGGCGCAGTCAGGAAGATAAACGACTTGCGGTTAGGGAAACTAAGAGCTGGATTCTAGACGTGCGCGCAGACAACTGGCTTAAACTTTCCAAGCGAGAAACTTTTATACCATACATGAGAGTCGCTGAAGTGTTTCTGTGCTAATTATTTCTTTGATTGGGCGATTTTTATCAAACTCCACAATATCATTACTAATGTGGCGAATAATTTTAAGTTATAATTTAAATAAAAATAACTGTTAAAAATTATATATTTAATGTCGAAATTTTGTTTTAGAAATCCCAAAATATTATACTTAATACCACTTAAAATGTCTATCTTTAATGTCAAAATTTTGTTGTTGAAATACCCAAACGTTAATTGTGATATCACATGAAATGTTATTTTTGAACGGTTCTTGCAATGGGGTCAAGTTAAAAACTAAAGAAATATTTTGGACATACGCCATGAATATTTGCCTGAATACGGAGATAGACTGCAGTCTCCGAAAAGTCGCATTTTGTTTTGTCGCAAGGAGACCATTGTGTTTGTCTGTTTTTTGTCTTACTCTCTACAGTTGCTGAGTTATTTCTTTTTTATTAGTTTTCTTAATTTGTCTGTGTTTCCGCTGTGTTGTCTATATGCAGTTTTTTGTCATTCGTTTTGTTTTGTCTGTCTGTTTTAATTATTTTATGTCTGTCGTTTCGTACCTACTTACTGACGGAATTCCTTTTGTGGAATAATCTGAGTTATTTATTTTTCCTTCGATTCGAATTTTGGTGCTTAGGCGCTCATTTGTGTTATTTTCATGTAAATCACTTACTGAAATCCTTGTGAAATCGTATAGGTTCGACTTTGTTTGCTAGTTGCAAACAAAGTCGTTTAATTTGTTTACGTGTCTGTTTGTTTGTGTGTAATATCTGATATTCTATGGAACACCATTTGTTGCAATGGTGTATGTCCAAAATACTTAATTAGTTTATCACATAAAGTATTTGCTAACCTTAAACGTTTCGTGAAATCAGTATTTTAATCAACTACCATTTTTTTTTTTTTAATATCGTACCTGCATTGCACCCAAATAGGTTTGATCTTAGAATTATTTTGAATTTCCAAAAATATCTAAAAACTAGACCATAAAATCATTTTTTGTGTTTTTATTTGTGTTTTCCTTTGAAGAAAGCGATTAATTTAACTTACTGAGACTTGAAGCCTTCTGAAATTAGAGTAACAAAAATATAAGGCTGGTAATGTGTGAGATGTTAATATATGATACTGAGAAGATTTTAAAATGTTTTGCTCATTACAGAATAATAGCAGATAAAGAGTAACAGTCCTAAAATTTTAATTGCATTGAATAATGTCATTCAATACAAAAATGTATAATACATATTATGGCTTCAAAGTTCTCAACAATATCCTAGAAAAACATACGCAGCGTTAATACATGATTAAATTAATTATTTCGTACATACGCGTATGTCCCAAAATATATAGCCTATTTAAACAATTAAATGTTAATTATTGATAATGTTATCACAATAGAAGGAGAATTTTCGTAGGTATGTTTGTGCAAGGCTTTTAGAAATAAAGTAAATATTTATTAAATTGTGTAGGGTCAAATTAGTTTAAAATTATTATCTTGTCGCACGTAAACAAATAGCTGTTTTCTAAGAAATTTATTTAGCCGCAATAATAAGTTCGGAACACTTAATTCGCATTGTTGAAAATTGTACCATTGTCTCTTTTCATTAAATCTCACGACTTACTAATTTTTTGGAGCCGTAGGCTACTCTAATTATGAATTATGCAAGTAGGCAAAATTATATTTGTCAACTGATTAGGTACTGTAAGAAACTTCTTATGTAAGACATTAATAAAACGAAATATTCCCAGAGTATTTTTAGATATACGACTTCAACTGCCGCAAGGCTTATGCTTACTTTGATTAATGGTAAAGACACAAATATTTATTAATATAATATCATTATTTTCGTAAGTCAATTAAAAAAATAATGTAAAATTAGCAATTGTCATGTTTTTTTTTACCGATTAAACACCACAGCATCTTATACACTTGCAGAAGTTTAGTCAAATTACTCCAGATTATCTTAAGTAATACAGAAATATATTTAATTAATTTTAAATAAATATTAAACTGAATGTTTTTGTTAAAATATTTTGACACATAAAATTACGTAACATTTATAAAAAGTTACTGTAGAAAACAATTAAAGGTTTAGATAATCAGAATCAAAATTTATGAAAATTCAAAATATTGCAAATTAAATTTTAGGGCTGTTAATGATGTTTACAAAAACATTTTGACAAAGAATTTTTTTTTCACAAAAAATTTAGTACCGCGTTCTACCTTCATAACCCTTTTTTATCCCTCCCATTTCAAAATATAGATAATTTTTCTCAGTAACCCATCGTGGACGCACGCACAGCTCACCAAAATTTTGTCGTAATCGGATGTGTGGTATAAGAACGCGTATCCGTACAAACTGACATGCATTATTTTAATTTACATAACAGATATTTATTTCATAATTCAGAAATACTAAACTGTATTATTAGCACCCAATTCAAACTGTGTGTTTGGAAATTTCGTAGGCCAAAACCTTAAGGCCATACTATTTAGTTTCTACTGCTTTGCGATGGTTATTTTTTTTTTTTTTTTTTTAAATCTAAATAAGAGCAGCTATCGAATGTCTATCTGGTAGATTTGTTTTGTTAAAATGTTTTTTTCCCGTGATAGCTATGTTTTCAAAGCAAGAAATTATACGATCTCGACTAAAAATTTAATTAATCAGAATTTCAATAAATACATAATTAGCTAAAACAATAGTATTTACTGCCTTGCAAAAATCAGCCAACATATAAAAATAAGACGAACATAAACAAAACTGTCGGACAAATGTTTGATATCTGCTCTCGTTTAGGCATAAATATTAATATCACTTAAATGGCGCTCGCCTACTGGCTAAAGTGTGTGTGAGGCACGGCGCCAAGGGCGATGTTGACCGGCTCATCTGGTGCGATATCGCCTCTACCGCAAAACACTGAAACGGCGTGCAGTGGTATCGTAGATCACTCGCCTGACTGGCACTTTCAGTGGTGACCCCGTATTATTATTGGTGAAACGTTTTAAGCAAAATACATTGCTTGCTTCTAGAGTACTTTCAAAAGAATCCCATGAGAAGTTTTACAAATATAACACGTTGGAAGAGCTGTTTTAGCCATTTCGAGGAGCTCCGAAATTGTTTACCTAATTTACCTGATATTTTGAAACTGCCATTTCATTTTCAGTGAAGCGAATTTCCTTTTCGTGTGTTGGCACAGTTAGCACACGTGGAATTGTTTAGTTAAGGTTCATTCTACTGCAGGCAGGAAAGAAAATAATTTTTCTTACGTGTGAGGTTGGTACGGTGAAAAATTCTGCCGCTAGTTTCTCTGCAAACGCTAACATACATTAAAATTCGAAATCTTAGTAAAAATATGTTTTAACTAGGCGTGGTAAAGAAAAGTAATTTATTTTAAATATTGAAGTGGAAAACCAACACGTTTTGGTATTCAAATTATCAGCATCGTGGAAATTAAAATTTAAGAAAGCCCTGCGATTGGTCAGTTTACAGCTCTTACGGAAACCAACTTTAAAGCGGCAGAAATTTTACATAGGACAAACGTTTGTCATAGATCTTTACAGCCTGTTGTAGAATTTATCTTATTTAGTTTTAAAAAAAAACCTATTTACGAACACACTGCAACACATTTTAAAAGTGTGGCTGAAGAAAGCATCCAAACATTGTCATAAGTTGACTAAGCAATGTTGTGGACAGCAAGACCGAGGAATGTTCTGGATAGACGTTACGGCGACTGCCTCAGAAAATGTCGGAGCGCACGGCGAGAAACTTACACTATGACACGAGCCCAAAGGTGCGACGTGTTCGGAATAAGGATTGCCGAGGGGTTAGTACGAGAGTGCCAGGTCTGTGCGAACATTTCACACGGAGGGGCAGGGGGGTGGATGTTTTCTCTGGAGGGTGGTGGGTTGACAGTGTAAGGGTGAAGGGGGTGAAGGATTTCCAAGGAAGAATTGCACCCAGGGGTTCTGCCTTACTCCGTGGAAGTGCCCTAGCGACAGAGAGTGATTGAAAGTAAACAGGGATGGCGTCCTTCTCACCCGATTTCCGGGCCACGTTGCGAAATCGTTCTCGCTCTGGAGGACACAAGAAAAATACAACTATAAGGAAATATTTTCCGCCGAGAAGGAACTTAAAGTCATGATAAGCAGTTTTTTTTTAACATTGTTGTAAAAAACTCAAAAGTTTTCAAACTGAATATTTTGAAAAAGTTTATACGATGCACAAATACTTTGCATGATTCTGGCATATTTTCATAACAACATTGGTGATAATATGATAACAATCTGATAAACTGAGAGGTTTATTTATACAAAAAAAATTGTGTACAAATTATATAACATTCGTGACAAAACAGGGAAGGTTATGTTGCGTTATGAAACATATTTTCAGTTTTACTGTAAGACTACCAGGAAAGGTGTTCAAGGCCATTCGCTCTGTTCCCACCAATTTAGAGACAGTTGTTTTTAAACCTTAACATGAGGAAAAATCAAAAATATGTTTGGCAGGTCTTTTTAATAGTTTTACCATGTTGACTGATTTTAAAGGCAGCGAATACTATTGTTTTACCTATTTTTTAAAATTTTTTTATTATTTTTAATTTATTTTGATATTTTTACGTGCCCTTGAACAGCACAAGACCTTGGCAGAGGAACACTGTATAGATAAGGAAACGGCCATGGCCTGCTTAAGGCTATTCCAGAGGGAAAAAAATCATGATATTATATTTGTATGAAACAGTACTAGTTTTGTAGACGTTATTTGAAAGTATATTTACCTTTAACCAAAAAAAAAATAGCTCAGCCAATTTTTTCATAATGTGAATTAATTATTTTAATTATGTTGATTGGATTTTCGGATTATAAGGAGGGGGGGGGGGAGGTTTATGAACCAAAAAAAATGCTAATTTTCACTTCGATATTCCATCATGAAAATAACTACTCAGCTGATTTTTTTGTAAGAAGAAAACGAACTTCCAGGTAACGTCTAGAAAACTAACACTAGTTTATACAAATATACACTTATGTTTCTTTTTTCCTTCATGAACACCCTTGAAGAGTGTTCAAATGGGGAAAATATTATAATTTTATATTTGTATAAACTAGTGTTAGTTTTTTAGACGGTACCTGGGAGTACATTTTCCTCTCCTAAAACAATTTAGCTCTGCCAGTTTTCCCATAATGACATATCGAATTCAAAATTTGCTTGTTTTTAGTTCATACACCTTTCGAAAACTAATCCACATAATGAAACAAAAATAGTAGCAGTAAAAGTACATGTCACGGGCTAGGGCTTTAAGAGCATACAAATTCCATACAAAATATTTTTGTATTTTAAAAAAATTCCTAAAAGTAGCAAAAAATTATCAAATTTCAGAAATTTTTAAAAAATACAATACATTGCTTGAAAGAGTTTTTATGTACTGAAAACCCTAGCCCGAGATATGTACTTTCACTGTGAATTATTTCGTTTCATTATGTTAATTAGTTTTTTGGGGGTGTGTATGAACTAAAGCATGCAAATTTTGGAATTGAAATGCCGCCAAAAAAAAATTACAGCTACTATTTTTTTTTGTAAGGGGAAAATGTATTTACACATAACGTCTACAAAACTAACACTAGTTTATACAACTATATTAGCTGAGGATCGAACCCGAGTTCTCCAGAATGCGAGGGGTGTGTTTCACCTCAGATTACACTTAACTCGGTTTATTTTGTTCATTACATTTTTTGATGGGAACCGTATAAAAACTTGTCTTAAATATGTACCTATATGTATGTATATATATGTATACACACATCGTAGTAGAAACAATTATAATCAGAACTGCAAATCAGATTTGTGACATCTGTTTCGTGTAAGCTTTAAAAAAAAAAAAAAAAATCTTTATAATTTAGAAACAAGGGAGAACTGCTTAAACCGCAGGACGGAAATACATCTCATGAGTTCTTCGAGATAACGTCTTTAAAAACACGGGGGTGTGCATTTTTTCGTTCCTTTTTGTGGCGGAGTTAGGGAAGGAATTTAAATTGAATTTGCCCCACGGAAAATATATATAAACTGGGAACGGCGATACCAGAGTGACAGTTTGAGCACTGGGTCGTAGGGAATAAAAATTGCTTTAGTTTTAACGGAGGGAAATATATATGTGAAACGCGAGTTCGTTGTTTGTCGGGGCAGAAAAATGTGGCAGTCGGTGTTAAGGGCCCGGTCTACATTAGTTTTCAATGCCATATTTTTATATTTGTGCCAGAAATTATTTTATTTTTTTAGGCATAAATTGGGTCTAAATTTTGCTCTTATGTAATTTTTTTATTTCTGATAGTTTTTACGTAATGACTCGTACACGTCAATGTTTGCATTTTACGATATAATGCACGTCACTAAAACCAACTGACATACCAAACTGAAGAAATTTGCAAAAAATAATGATGCTATAGGCTACAGCGTCTCCCGGGAAAAAAAATTATATATTTTTTGTATTGAGAAAAAATTATTAAACTTGATATTAACATTTAAAAATTTAAAGAATATTTATAAACACAAAAAAATAGTTTCTTATGCCACTTGGTTTCAGTAGCGGGCATAAAATCGTAAAATGCTATATGTTTTATGTTTACGAGTCTTTACGAAAAACTATGACAGACAAAAAAAATAATAAGAGAAAAATTAAGTCATAATTTATGTCAAAAACGAGAAAAAATATCTGGTGCCAACATAAAAATAAAAAATATAAATTTAAAAAATTATGTAGAACTCGCCCTTAAAACAATTTTTTTTAAAACCACCACTTGATGTAAGGTTAATTGTATTACAGGTTAGACAGAAAATGTGTATTCTCATGGGAGAGTTTAGCACAGGGAACATTTCTGCAGCTAGTTTCGTTGTTATAGCTAACGGGTGTAATGAAATACGAAACTGTGATAAAATTAAATTTAACCTGGCTTGGGAAAGAGAAAAGTTGTTTGATTTAATTTTAAAGAGGAAACAAACAAAATCGCATTTTAAGTTATCAACTTAATGTAACTTAAAATTCACGAAAGCTCTGTGATTGGTCAGTTTATACCTTTTTCGATCAATCTAGCGACACAATTTGCCCCGAAATCAAACTTTTAACATAGATATTTTTAATTTGTTGTAGAATTAACCTTACTTGAAGCAACGGTTAGGAAAGATGAAAAATTAGCAAATTCCTTCGTGTAAGACAGTTCAAAGAAGCCTAAGATAATTTTGCGAACTTTATACAGTATTTTTTTTAATTATCAGTAATAACTTCTTCAATCTCATGCAGTTCCAGTAGTAGAATAATTTAGATTTTTTTTTCATATCTCTAAAAACGCTTTACCTTATATGTAGGCCTACCTAATATTAAAAAATTTCCGTTGCAAACCGCATTTTCATATAAATTAGAGTGACTTTGTTGTACAAATTCTTGCTTCAAGTAATATTTACAGATTGCAACTTAAATTTGAACACTGGTGATTCGATATTTGCAAAGCTAGTGAATCTTCAACCCAGAATAACGTTGGCTTATTTGAGTCCATTGTACGAGTATCAATTACTATTTATGCATGACTATTTAATTGTTAACGGTTTGGAAATGATCTTATTAAGGTACAAGGCATTGAAAACTTTGCCCGTTTCGTTCATAATCGGTTTATTTACTTTTTAGTATCTTGCTCCTCTATCCAGGCTAAATTGAATTTATTTTAAAACAGAATAAACTGTTATGGCCATGATCTCCCGTTTATTTCAAACAATTACCAATAACTCAAATATTTTTAACCAAATGCTTTGAAAAAATTTGACACAGTGTACAGTCATACGATACACAATTTAGCAAGACGGTTTTTTAAATAATGTACCGTTTGCGAGAAAAAAATTATTTTGCTTCATTTTGTCTTATTTTCAAAACAAAATGTGTACTATTTCGGGGGCAAAAATCTAAAAATCAGTTTGGTGTATTGCAACAGAAAAATTCATATAACAGCGTTGATATATAAGTGTTAAAACTGCCAAAGTAATTTTTTATGTATGTATTAATTTGCGTTACAAAAAATATTTTCGAAACCACTGCTAAACTAGTGATCGAGGTCTTAATGATTGAAATTGTAAAATTACATTTAAATCGTTTTAATGAGAGAACAAATTAAAGACTTATACGGAAGAAACTATATTGTCATAATAAACTAAACTTCAATTTTCAGTGACAATTTACTATCCTATTCCTCTTCGAAGTTCAATTTTCTAGTTCCAAAATTTATACAAACATAAAATTTAACCCTTTCAAACACGTTATTTACTAACAGGCCGAAATAACTGTTTATATAATAGATACCACGCTATGTACGGCCAGATACTAGCTCATAGGAGAACGCATCATGCAGGTAGATGTCTGCGCGTGCTATCACGTGACTTCACTGTACCGTCATCTGGTTGACCAAGTAAAACAATTTTTTCTAACAACAGAAAGGGACTTTCGTTTCTACCTTTTTAATTAAAGGCAAACATTTGAATATTCCTTCACAGATTATAACGTCCGCAAGTATTCATAATGATTTTAAATTTTCGAACAGTGTAATTTCATCTAATCATTATAATTTGCATTAATTAAAAATATTTTATTGGTTATTATAAACTCCATCCTAAAGAAATAACTATACTATTGTTTTAACTAGGCTAAATATATTGAATAACATTTTTCTTCGTGACACTATTATATTCCAATGGTTTAATTTGTATCAAAATCCAGAAATATCTTTCAGTAACAGTATTAGTGTTGTCATATAAATGTGTTTTAAGATTGGAAGAGGAGATTATTTGGAATCAACAAGAACTACTAACGTCAATGTTGGCTTCAGCGTTTAAGTGGAAACAAATGCGACACGAGGCGAACCGTTACTGATAAAAAATTGAAAGTTAAAAATCTATTAACAAAATTAATATTCAAATCACACAAGAGGTAAAATAAAAATTAAGACTTGAAGAAAAAAAGAAATGTAAGTGCCAAACAAGTGGTTTTCAGAAAAACGAGTTTAAAAATGTATTACTGGGCAACAACGTAGTTTGTAACAGTAATTGTTTATGGAAATTTATACAATTAGTATGCATACAATTGCAGTATCAAGAAACCTATATCTATTAACATACAGCTGCTATGAATGTGCAAATTAAGAAACAAAAGTTGGTTGTAAGTGCCTTCTTAGAAACATAAAATAAGGGTAGTGGAAAGTGTTGCGACATATATAAAGGTGTAAGTGCCTAGCGAAAAACGTACCATTGTTTTCAGCAGAGGATACCGAAATATTGAATTTAACTGTTCGATAACACACTACTTACAATCATATAAAATTATATTCCTGCATTTACATAAAATAAGTCAGAGGTTAATTTTTTAGGTTAGGTATTCATAGAACCATTTCTGTTCTTGTTTTGGTAGAAACGGAATCATATCCTTTAATTCCTTATTTTTTTTTTTCTTCTGACAATTTCGATGAACAGGTCAACGGAGGAAGAAGTGCTGCAGCTATGTTTTCTGCTGTTACGCCATTGTGAAAATTAAATGTTCACTCCAATGCTCCACTTCACTGATCGTTTGCTTTATTAAAACCACTCTTGGTACTCTCATAGGCTACACGTATTCACTGTGCTTTTGAAATGATCAACTTCGTCGTCACCAGAAGCTGGTTTGCAGCTTTCTAGAAGTCAAAAAAGTTATCTTCGTTCATGACATTGACAACAAAGGGATTTGTAACGCGTACGTGTTCGATCATAGATTTCAGATCATCTGGGACATAGCATTTTGAGAGACGTTTTCTCTTATTTTTTTGGGCAAAATACCTATCGCAGTCCAAAATTGAATGTCCTGTGACAAGGAACTTGTGGTCCACTTCTTTGTATAAGCCTATACAAGTGACATAGACCCATATAAATAACATTATTTTATTTTTATTCCGGCCACAGCAGTTATCACCCCGGTCAGTTAAACCATCCTTTGGGGCATCCACTGAGCCAATAACTTTAAAAACACACGATCCGGCTTCATTGGCACCACGTCCAGACAGTCCCTTGTGCCACAGGTTCATCATACTCACATCAATGTGAAAATGTGTACAGAGGTTGTAATTATCCAGTTGGCGTGAGTAGAACATCTGTGAATGAGTTTATGTATAAGGAATAAAACTTGCTGCAAATCCATTGACATTACACATCTGTTACTGCTGGGAAGTGGAGCAGGGGTGAAGTCTTCCTTCATTATATCCCTAGCTCTTATAGCCTTCTGATGGTGCAGTTTTGTTATGTTTGTAATGTTTTACGAGCCTCATCCACAAAAGCAGCAATTTCAGCAGCAAGACGGTCACAAATACCACAAGTATCAGATCGTGGTGAGTGAAAATAAATATTTGGAAATTCCTTCTTGAAAACAAGGAAAATATACCGGTATGTTATGTGTGTATCTGGGTACTTATTCCTGAATGACTGGTACAATCTGTTAATATTAAAATCTGGTCTTAAATACTCCTTTATAGATTTTGCTCTTTCATAGTGACTAACATCACGGGGGAAGGTGTTTATATGATCACAAACACATTTTTTATCAGATGCTGTAAACTTTCTGCACTGAGTTATGTTTCCCCTTTTCTCAATGTAAATAGATTTTCCTGACTTCTTAAGCTCCACCAAACCTTGAACTCTCTTTGCTGAAAGACCAAAAATCTCTCGGAAAGTTTGTTCACACACTCGGACCACATCACCGCTACCGCCAGGAACTGAGTAAATAACTGTTGCCTGACGCCTACTATTTGATGGATCATTATAAGTTCCATGCCTACGTCTTTGTACATGTTTCACTGTAATAAATCCTAGTAAATATATTTGTTGTTTCTGATGATCAATACCATTCAGACCATTAAACAGCTGCAGTTTTATTTCAGAGGACAGCACTTTGCTTCTCTATGTGCACTTGCAAGTCACTTTTTCATTTAGAGGTTGTTTGGCTGGGATGATAATGTTTGATGTACTCACATATTCCTTTCTCGAATTTCGCTGCTTTTTTCATTCGTCACTCCGTCTTCCTTCTCCTATTCTGCGCCGTTTCCTATTACTTTCATTGTCAGACATAACCACGACCAATGCAAATAACACGTGTACAAACACAACGATTCCTAATAAAATAAACAGTTTACTAATGGTCATAGAGACTATAAGTGATGTGCCACATAGATCACAATTTACGTTCTTGCGCATGGTACATACGACAAGCGCTATCTGTCCACACATATTACAACTACAAGGAGTGTTTGTGAACATAGATCCTTATACAGATTATAGGCAAGGGCACATAGATCCTGATTCATGTCATAACTCAAAATCCACCGAAATTGCACTTACATCCTATTTTACTTCAAGTCTTCAAATATTTTGACACAATTACATTTACACGAGTGTGCAACAATAACATAACATTAATAAATGTTTATAAGAAGAACTGATTGCTTTAAGTTAAAAAAAAAAAAGAAGCTATAATAGGTAGCATTTCTTCCACAAATAACAACGTTTATTTAGACAAAACCTTACTGAATTATTAGTTAAATATTCTAAAACTGCTGCATCATTATATACATAAATATGAATACCAAACTTGAATGAATGGTTAAAAACCGGATAGCGAGCAAATTAATGAGGACTTTTAACTGTACACCATTAAATTAAAGCACTTTAATAAAAAAATTAATTCGTTTGAATGAACGTAAAGCCGATGTCAAGTGTGATTCAAATGTTCATCTAATTAAGACTTTTTCCTGTCGCTCAAAATTTACTGAATAAAAAATTTATTAATTTTATTTACTTGCACCATTTTAGATTAACGAACGTTTGGGCACACTCAATTATTTATAACTCAAATATTGTACACTAGGCATGGACACTTTCTTTGCACACTATTTATGTTTAATCCAGAAACTATAATTTAATTCTAGCTTGTGAAAATAAAGAAATAGAATTTAAACATACTATCTTTCTTATTTTCATCAGAGAATTTAGGGTAATGATTTCCGCTACTATAAATGTAATCTGTTGAACAAGAGACACTCTTTGATCGCTGTCAGCTTAGTTAACAATAAATAATCAAAACAATCGTTTATCAAATATGTAAAATTAATTAAAACCTAAAAGATACCAATCTGCGTTACAAACTTTAGTTGCCCTAATATTCCTAATAGTAGGCTATATAAGTACCGGATTGGGTTCAACGTTTTTACAATAATAGCTTTATGCTCCTAAAAATAAAACTTTTATTGCATTGTTTCACGAACAGTTCACGAAAGTAAGTAGCAGTTTCTAAAATTTAAATGTGAAAATAACATACGCAAATTAACCCCTTTAGTGCCAGCTTTCTAAGAGTTACATATGGGAAAAATTCCATCATATTTTTCAGAAATTTAGCAATGATTTATTAAAAACTAAATACTCGATATCAACCAAAGTAATCAAGTTGGAAACAATTTTACTGGCAATTTAAAGGTTCCCTTAATCCATTGCATTTGTAAACGTATTATTACTAGAAAAATGTATTTTAAAAAGTTTTAAATTATGTTCTAAAAATTACAGAGCCGATATATCAGCCACTGGCATTTTTCGCACAGGCGATAATTTCCGATATTTCGGCTCTTGGCACTAAATGGTTATGAAACATAAATTTTACCTTGGGAGAATAAAGTCTTTTAATAAGTTATTTCGCGGTGTTTTCAGCTTAATCAAATTTACAGAAAGTAAGTGCAGTTAGGAAAATAAATTTCCTGGAATATTATTATGTTTGTTATAAGTTACTGACAGTAACGAAACCTTTGTAAAATGTAAATATATAAGTCTATGATGTAATTCTTATCTGCACGCTTCTAGGATTTCATTATTTTCTGAACAAATGCGTGCATTTAATTCGCATTGCAAATATTGTGGACTCAACTTATTTTATGTAAAATTCAAACACGGATAGCGTTTAGAAATATAGCTGTGTCTGACATGTATACATACTTTACTTCAAATAACGCCCCTGATGTTATTACTTCATATGCATTATTAATTGTACGACTAAAGGTCGAAAGTTCTAAAATTAAACATAACCTCCTATTATTTTTAAGTCGAAATTAAAATTTAAAGATTGGTAGTGGTGAAGAAGTTTTTGAATATATGCATCTTATTTATTGTAAGGCACGTAGCGACCATTGCTAAGGAAAATTTTACGTTTGATCTTTTCAGCGAATCTGAACCTAGTAACTAATGAACTTCATGCTACCAAATATGTGCAATTGTACAACCACTAAAGTAATCAGTGCGTGAGATTTCGAGCCTATCCTAGTGCAACCCTTCTTTTTGTTATAAGAGATAAATAATCCTGTCCATGATTATGGTCGGGTGATTATTCTGGATTCAGATATATGGGAACTTAGACTCATTAGTCCTCTCTACGCTGTCTGCAGATGTTTGTCAATCAAGTGGCACAAAAGTGTGTAACTAACTGAACGCGGTACCAAGTAAAAATGACTCTACCTTATTATTTTCTGCTGTGTTACTGGCTCACATCAATCAATTTTAGCTATAGTAAAATTAGGATGTCAGGTAATTATGACATTCGGACTTTGCCTAATAGATCTGATATGAAAACGTAGCAGAAAATACTCTTTGGTAAATCAGTAAGGTTTAAGAGAAAAGTTCCATTAACGGTAAAATTACCGTGAAATTGTTGTAGAGAGTAAGGAAATTCGTCAATACGGACTACACCGCATGAAATATTGACAGAAAGCCAGAGTAAAATGTTCCTTGGTAAAAAAAATGTCATGTTCTTTGGTTACGAGAAAAATGGCATGGTATGCAAACAACCTACCTTACATTCCCGCTCACCAGTATTTTGAACTTGTCTCGTAACCTATGAGTCGGTGACGTTTTACGACAGAGTACTTTCTGCTTAGTTTTGGTCAGTAGTTCAGATGATGCTGTTCGTATCCGTGAATTAACAGACGTCATGTACACGTGGTAATTTCGGTTTTGGGGAACAAATTGGAGGAGGCGGTTTTTGAGAGGATAAGAAGCAAAAAAATAAAATAATAAGTTGTGTGGGCATATGGCCACAAATGCACGGCGTTTCTTCTAGAGAGAATTTAACAGTGTTTGTTTCTCCAAAGCTGGTATACGTACCATGGTACACCGTCCCCTTACGATTATCCATTCCCGTAAACGAGCCAAACATTGTTGCAAACAGTTTATGGCGTTATTGCTTTCTGCGGGTATTATTATTCTCGTACAGTCTTGCTTACTCCCACTCATTGCCAATTGCCTGTCTGTATGCAATTGCCATGCCAGCCTGTTCTTAGCTGGCACAGAGCCTACGTCCTCTGCGCTACACGACACCTTCACACCAGTGCGATTCGGCAACAGCAGTGAAGCGAATGTGTTCCCATTTTACCGACGTGCGAGCTCGCCACCGCCATGGACCACATTACTGCCCTCCTGAGGGTGGAACTAAAACACTAGTAGCTACTTTCCTGGTGTGTTCTCATGTGTGTTTCCAACTATTGAAACCTACACTGTCGAATATATTTTATCCCCGCCTTCAAGTGGGTGTTCCTGTGCGTTTCTGGCCATATGCCGATTTAAACCTAGGGATATCCCCACTGATATATTTCACCATTTTATTTGGTCAATTTATACATTTATTTAAATACAAATTATGTGTTACGCCCGACGGCTTGTTTAGAACCACGGAGAGCGCCGAATGATGGAAACCATAGTAGTAACATGTAATAGTCATAAATATTAAAATACGGTTACTAGCATCTTACTTTCTTCTGGTTTTGTCCCGCTAGTGAATTGAAGATATTTTGGTCACTATTTAACATTTAGGCCTGGTGAGGGGCAGCGCCGGAATGAAGGAACGGGGAAAACGGGAGATACCAGAGAAAACCTGCCAAACAGCACGATTCGCACGTATGAAAATCCGAGGACCGACACGATTGGGAAATTGAACCCGGATCGACTTGGTGAGAGACGAGTGCACTAGCCACTGTGCCAACCTAGACCCTTTGCCCCGTTGGTTATCGTGTAGGTCTATGTAACTTTCAGACTTGACATTATTTCATTATTTTCCTACGTTTTACCAGGACTTCCTTAAAATTAGCTCCTCTCTGCTATGGAGCCAGAGTTGACTTTTTCACCTTTCTGAAGGGCTGCTCATGTTTTCTTTTCTTTTGTTTGCTGGAACCATACACGGAGAAAGGCAACCACTGATACACAGAAAAAAAAACGGTTTTGTGGTGGTTACAAAATTTTTTGTCATTATGGACCTCACGAAATAGTTTTGTCCTGATTACAAAAACTTTTTGTCGTCACTGAAAAACTTTATTTGGGACAAAAAAACATTTTTGTGGTCACTACAAAAAATTTTGGTAAGGTCCACTATGACAAAGTATTTTGTTGTAATTAATAAGTACTTTTTTTCAGTGTACTGTTTAATCATTTTCAGTAATAAGTAGAGAAATTTTCGAATGTTGATTTCAAAGTGTGATCTTTATCCATGGCTTCCAGTATTCAATTGTAAACATTTTAACATGGCATAGACTGTTCACGATAAAGTGAGTACTGCTTAAATTTTTCTTTAAGCAGTTTTGCAAAAATATATAATATTTTTTACCGGAAAACTTCCCTGGAACAAAATACCAGTGTAAACATTCCCCAATCTCAAAACGTAACATATTTGGCCTAAATAAAATACAGTTTTTGGATGTTAAAATTGTGGGGGACTCTCAGTTTAAAGTAAACAGACTATAAAATGTCCGACGTCCAGTAGTAACTAGATAGAACATAAACCTGTGTTTTGGAGATTATATGGGCAGAAAATATTATCGCCATTTTCTGAGCTCTGGCCAACCGTCGTTGCCGGATTTGACCACTCGCGTCTACGATGTGTAGGCCCAGAACTATCCCCAGTGATATCATGCAAGGGTGGTAAGCGGTAAATGGGTAGGGGTTACGTACACGCCCGCCGATTGGTCGCTACGCACCACAAACAACTCCCCATTCTCCCCCTAAAGCCCTTTTGCACACGCGTGCTGTTTCCCAGATGCTCACCTGTTTGCGAGTTGGCGCAGGGGTGAGGATAGGGTGCGGATGAATAAGTAGGGGGACCCGGGGTAGCTGGTGGCGCCATGCTGTCTAAACATTGGCGTCGCATTAGCACCTCGGTAAATAATTATCACCACACAGGTTGGTACCCAGGGACGAACCCCCGCCGGCGCACACACGTTTGCTGTTCGCCTATCGTCGCAAACTTCCTCCCCTTGGACGAAGAAGGGTGGAGAAGGAGGAGAAAAGGTTCGAAGAGGGGTTGGAATGGGTGAGGGACATCTGTTCTCCTGCTTCTACAAGACACAGGAGTTCCTTCTCGATTCCAAAACCGAACAATCAGCATCCTTTAGTATTAATAAGATACTTCAGTACCTGCCTGAACTGGACCAGCGGCACGTAGTTAAATTACTGGAACTCACGTTGAGATTTTTTGGATTTTCTTATGTCAGTTGCGAGTTGCATCGTTGGAGGAAGAAAGCGTTGACCTCTGGCTTAGTAAACAAGAGAAAATGTGAGCGGGAGAGGAAATTCAGCAATCGTCCTTCAGTACAGCTCTTGAACAATGCGGCAGATAATTTGCAGGAAAAAGACAACCGTCTTCATTGATAATTCATATTGTTAGCCCAGCTAAATGTTTCACCAACATATCCACCAGCAGGCTAGTGAACTTGGAGTACGATTATGTGAAGCCTGCGAGTGACGTGTTTTATTACGATATTAAGAGGGATTGATCCCTGTCAGATCGATTTTACGGTTTTTCTTATAAATCAGGGAATAGACACATTGTTTTACTTTTCTCACGCTGACAAGGAATAGTTTATTGTTTCATTTACTTTTTGGAATCCATATGGCATTGTTTCTGTTAATGTTGCGGCCTCTGTAGTCGCTCCCGTAAATAAAGCAAATTTTCCCTTTCAGCTGTTTCCCGTTGCAAAATAATGAATATATTATGGTTCCAGCAATTACAGAAAATCGATTAAGTTTGTATCTATGCCTTGTCGTGACAAAAATTTTGATATATTGACAGGAACTGAAGTTATCGAAGAAAAACCGATAAATCCAAGATGGTAGCGATCAATACTTCTTAATGCACAGTACATCACGATACAATTGTATTTTTATTTGTATTTCAATCATGCCGCATTCTAATTTAAACTGTTTTATAAACATTGGGTGGAATATGTAGTTCTAAATGTGAATAATAACACACAAATATAAAATAATGAATTTTTTTTTTAAATTGTAAATTACTCACACGGGTGTGAGCTATTTACGCAGTTTCTTTATTTCTTTACAAACGACTCCTTTATCTGGTATACCGGTGTTCCATCTTTCTCTTCTTCATGTTTCGCGGGTATATTTGGCCAGTTAGCGTTAACCGTGGTTAGCTGAAGTGACTGTAAATATAAATATGTAACGACCGATGTCGGGTCACCATTTTCCATTGTTGTTACAGAATCACGCCCTCGGTACGCTGTCCTCGGTTCATAACGCGGATTTCGTTAACATATATCTACCGTAACATTTAATTTCGCGAGTAACGAGCTACAGAATACAGCTGCTGTGGTCTTTGAATTTTATGCTGTAAATAATTTTCCTGTCGCAAAAGTTTTGCACAGTAAATGTGGAGTATTTAATATGTTACATAATACCAATGATAATATGATACCGTATTATTTGTAAGAATTCAGTGTAGGAATTCGTCAGTATGAAAAGTATTTTTCCGTAAGAAAAATATTTTTATAATCGGTGTGAAACTATTGGGTGTAGCTTTAACCATATACAAATGGTAAACTATAGTGCACTAATACACTAGAATATATGGATTTTGCTAACCGAGGGGGGATAGGGTGAACTAGGAAGTTCGCAAAACTCTTCTGTGACATTATGCATATTAGATATATTGTAACTTGTATGGCTGGCAAAGGAAACCCTCTATATGTCCTGATAACTATTATAAGGGCAGACTCTCCTTATGCCATTCTCTCCTATTTCTAAAGTTTTTGGGATAATTATTCAGCTTGAACGAGATCAGACATTACGAACTTGTTTGGCCGTTTTGTTCAAATAGCCTGCCACGTTAGCTAATTTCTTTCCAGACAGGAAATTTCACTGTCTCGACAAATAAGTCAAATAATCAAAATCTTGTTTGTTACGAAGTATTTATTGGTTTGAAAATATTAGCTAACATCAACTTCAAACATAACTGCCAAACAGATTTTTTTATAAACCTGCCCTTTTATGCTTAAAAATAAGTATCGTCAAAATAGTACAAACAGCGGAACATGACCTTAAACGCGTACACGTGGCCAAAATGCATAATGTTATATTTGTACGGAATAGAGTTCGTTTTATAGACGTTATTTGTGACTACATTTTACGCTTGTAAAACATTCGTTATGAAAGTAGATCATATTGACCATGTGATAAACTTTTAAAAAACACACAATATATTTACTTTCAATTCTTAAAAAAATTTTGAAGATGATGATGTCAATTCACATAATTCATGAAAAAATTAAAAAAAAAAAAAACAAGAGTGGTTTGTTGTGTAGATTTTAATACTTTAGCATATGGCCTTTAATATACACTTAAAGCATACATTATTTAGTTCAGTTAAGTCACTCGGATTTTCTTAATTCTATGTTCCCGTAACTTGCAAATTCTGACTTTGACACGCTGCTGTGGGAAAACTACACGAGCTATGCAATTTTCACAAGTGTAATATGCAGTCACGAATATCGTCTATGTAACGAACACTATGTCGTGAAAATATAAAATAAGTGATTTTTGTCACGTGAACACCCTTAAATGAATTTCACAAATTAAGGGAAAAATTAGTACACAGTTCCTCGGACATTCAAGCGTGTAACTTAAAAACGTGACTTTGTAGCGTTTTTTATCTGAACGAGATAAAGACGCACATTTGGGGCAACAACAGGGGCAGTGGCCCCATTTGACGGGTTTCCGCGAAGCAGTCCGGGGACTTTATTAATATGACTCCTCCCTTCAGTAGTCGTCGTGCACGCCTTTTACCCCCTACGTCCCCTCGCCCTTCCAGTGGTGGAAGTCTGTAGGCACCACGGGGTGCCATTGTTCCCTGAGAAGAGCGCCTTCCTAGAAGACAGAGAGTCTGCAACCCCTTCCCACATCCCGGACCGCGATAGCGTCGCATTCCACTGCTACTGGCATGCAATTCCCGCCCTTCTCCTCCTTCTTTCCATGGTCCGCGCCTTTCAACCCCTTACCCCTCTTGCACGGCCCCGGGCGGCCATTAATCCGACGCGAAACCTCCCTCTTCCAACCCTCCGAACCAACGTCCTAGGACGCCTTTTCGCGGCGCCTCCAGAAGGGTTGCGAAGGGATGGTTGCGTCGCTTTTCAGGTATTCTCCCGCCTCTTCCTTCCTGCCAACCCCTAAGAGGTAGGCATTTCCGCAGTACGGCGGAGCTGTGCCGTGGTTTCTGCCGTCCAGGGGCAGGCAGCTGCCACAGGCGCCCAGAGCAATATACGCGGAAGTAATTGCGCTGCCCTTGCGCTTGGAATGTCTGCCCCTCGTAGCGTGCGACGTATGTCTGTGAATGGATGGTACGTTAACGGACGACCAAGCGGCAGGAAAATAATTACCCTTTACAGGATACCAGATACAAACTTTGCATGACATGTACTGAAGCAGAAGTTATACAACTCAAACAGTACACATACGGATATACTGCAATCACGTAAGCACTGCAATAGTATAAATTGTTATCGAAATACTTGAAAAAAAAACTTTTAACTAAAATACTGTTTGTTTTCTTCGTAATTTTTTATTTACTATAACATCGAATCTCCAAATTAATAAGGGCACAGCTAAGAACGTGGTCATTTTGAGTTAGGCTTCTATAGTGAAGCATATTTAAACGGGACTTTCAGGTGGTTGTATCAATATTTTACAGTATGAAACTTAGCTGTATTTTTATTTGATTCATTATCATTTTTATTTATCACTGGCTGGCAGGCTGCGGCTTTGCCCGCGTGAATTTATGTAATGTAAACAGTAACTCTGGATAAAATATGTGATGACGGCTTTTAACAGCTAGCGGACTCAATAACAGTAAACTATAAATTGTCTTAGCTCAGTGTAAAGAGCACGCGGAATATGCTCGTATGATGTCATAGTAATTCCCATCGCAAAGTCTTACACGGGATACGAACCCGTAACCCCACCCCTCCCACACCACAAACCTTATACAATGCCTGAGTGAATGCTTAAAGGTAGGCTGTGATAATTCTTTCATATGTACAGGCTACAGTCTAAAGAGGTTTTATTTATGAGTAGGTTGGCAAAAAGAAACAACTGTTGAATTATTTGTCCACGATCATTCTCTTTTTTTCGGGAGACGGTAACAGTTTACTGCTATTCACATCCTTAATTTTCGAATTTCATAAAATCCTGAATTTTATTTGTACATATTTACGTAATCTCCATTCTTATCAAAAAATCATCTCAATATCTCAACAGGTAAAAGTGGTACAGATTATTATTTGAAAAGAAATTTTATTTAACGGCTTTCAAGGAAAAATCCTGAAATTATTTTTTTTATATTTACGTAAGATTTATTTTATTGCAAAAACCATTTAAATTTTTCCACTGGTTTAGGAGATAAGTGGGATTAATTAACACCACGTTTTATTTGATAAAAGCTTTCAAGGATGAATTTTGAAAAATTAAAAAAAATTCTATTTAGATATTTACTTAAGCATAATTTTAAAGAAAAAATCACCTTGCTATCTGAAACGGTTGAGGAGAAATCGTGGATTAATGGAAAACACAGTTTACGGCTTTTCGCCCCTTTAATTTTCGAATTTTACAAAAACGAAAAATCCACAAAAAAATGCATTTCTTTGGGCAATATTTTGAAGTTAAAAATATTATGATAGCTTTCCCGATTTATGATATATCAGGAATTCTTTGAAAACACATTTCACTCATTTTCACTCCCTTAATTATCGAATTTCGAAAAATCCATTCTTAGTGGGTGCCTACGGAGCCAGGGTAAGCTTCCCTCAAAATTTCATGTTTATTGGTCCAGCGGTTTGGGCTGTGCGTTGATGAGTGAGTGTGTGAGTGAGTGAGTGTGTCAGGACACTTCATTTTGTATATAAAGGTTTGTATTTTTATGTTAAAAATTCTACAACTATTATTATAAAACAGTATTGGTAATCGTTAATTATGTATATTCCAACATGTAAGGTTACAGTAGATATTTTTAGCACCCACATTTGTTTTCCCACTAAAAATTCAAATGCCAACATTTCGAAACCACATTTTTTTAGTTGTACCCTTATTGATCTGGCGGTGATACATACCGAAATTGTACTTATATATCAATAGTAAATTGATTGCAAATATTCACACTCCTGTGGCAATAAGCGTTAACTGAAACGCAAATATGTTGAAATTATATATATGATAATGAATATGATCACTTGTTTAATATTTTATTTTACAAACACATAATTGTATGCAATGGCCATTTATTATTGTGTAATTTTAGCAAATATATAAATAACACAGTTTATAATTTTTGTAAACTTGAAATTATATTTACTACATTTGAATTTCTTTTTAATTAGAACATTGCCTTCCCACTTACTATAACTGAATATTTTATATTTATAACATTTTGTCTGTCAACTGACACTTTTTTTCATCTATGGTATTCAGATAACAAAGTTCAAACCAAATAAATAGTTCGAGGAACGCACTCTTGTGTTGCTTTCGCATGTACACACGTTAGTGGATTCTTACGGATTATATCAAGTGTAACATGAGTTGTACAATTTGTTTTTCTTTTTTATATTGTCAGTAATTTCTAAGACTGGTTCACAGATTTATTAAGAATAGTTGTTTGGTGGTTAAAAGCTGTTTTAATGTGAATGAAAGTCCATTAGTAATTATTTAATTTTTGTCTTGATATTTCTAAGCAAATTTTGAATACTGTAGACCATACTTACGTGAGTATAGTAATATTTTAGTATGAGCACTAAGCGAATAATTTTCACTTTAAGTAAACAAGAAATATTATTGCGGATATTGTTAAAAATAATCTTTTCTGTGTAGTGTTTGACAATCTATTAAACTATGTTATGTTCCTCACAATAATAAAATCACATAAAAATGTATATAATATAAAGAGCTTGAACAATCTTTCAAGCCGAAATATTAACTGCAATATTCGAAGAATTTGCAATAACTATCTAAAATAAGTTTACCTACAAGATCAGTCTTAAATAATTTTAATGTGTTTCTTTTACTACTAGAGTCATAAACCAAATAGTCTAAAGCCGTAAAATTATACGATTGCCACTAATTAAGACCTAATTACAGAATGTCCAACTTAAATATTGCATTATATTATAGAACACTTACAAAATTGAAGACTCCGAAACAAAATAATAAAAATAATAAATTATATTTTATGTTTGACACTTTGATTATTCTTCCTGTTTGTTATTTAAGAACGCAATTTTTTTTAAATCTTGTGTGAACATGAATTTCAGCTCTGTGATTTTTATCATTTTTCCATTGGCTTTTTTACTTCAGGCATAAACGCTCAGGTTACTGCTCAAGTATTCTCAGACGCGGTTACTAATAGCTTGGAATACAAAGGCAACTGTGTAGAATAATAAGCGCTCCCATGACAATCCAAAAAACACATTTAACTGTTTGTTTTTATAGTCGTGCACAATTTTCCGACACCCACGAGTATTCCTTATCTCAACTAATTGGCCAGAAGTTTCGCGGCGCGGCCGTGGCGGTTATCTGCGCGACGTGGAAGGAGCTGGCTAAGTACACTTTGGGACGTTACGAGATTAGGCAAGGTCTCTCTCCCACCGTTGTGGCGTGCACAAAAAGAGTGGGGATAGCGACAAGGTAAGAGAAAGTCGTTTCAAGGAACACACGTAGTTAGGAAACCCACCGCAATGCGTTCGCTCTTAAGAGACCGTATCACACATCGTTCTGAATTTTTATTCATGTCTTCTTGATTCAAGATTTAAGGTCATGGCTCATAATTTCTACCACTTTTACATTTTTTTTTTTCGTAAACGAGACTAGATATTGAAAAACTGTTTCACAGGTTTGTTACAACAGAGTAAAGTTTTTTCTTTCAATCCAAAATACACAACGGTCTCAGCTAATTATGAAATTAAGTAAATTCTCATAAATGAACTAATTTGGCAAATCTATGTAAATTCTTATCTAGAAAAAATTAGACTTGATGGTAAAAATTATTTTCGCCAAAATTGTTCTACAGTTGTTCGATACCATCTATCGTTTAGGAATTTAAAAAAAAATAACAGTGGTAAAAACAATGGAAACGATGGATCTTGCCCTTAAGCAAGATATATTTATACATTTGGCCATAGGGATTGTTCTAACAACCTTAACTAGTATTATTTCCATTTTACCGGTACCTTAAATAAGTAAAAAAAAAAATTATCCAAAACAAAAAAAATTTTTTGACAGTAATTATTAATCGTCATTACATGAAAACTATATAAATGTTAGCACCAATTATATATAGAAATCCACTGCAGCATCGTAAACTGTAAATATCCAGCATTGGTACATTTTATCTCTCTCCTAACAGTTCAGTTATGAGGCAAAAAAAATATTTTTGCGTAACAAAGTTAAACATTCTCATAAGTTTGTTAGAATGCGAAAATATGATTAACTTTATTCTTAAACAGCTTGTATTAAAGTTGTCGATGGTTTTCTGACATTTTTAAACTATGACTAAGTTTAAATATGTTTATTAAATGCGTAGTGTTACGTACAGGTAAATATTTAAACAGTTCTAAAATACCTATAGTAAAATAAATTGTCATGAAGAAAAATTGTAACTTGCATTGTGTATGCCATAAAGTACTTGATGACGTGTCTATTACTAAGTTTGTAACGAGCAAAATTTCTGCTTTTCTTTCAAAATTATTTGTAATTAATAAATAGATCCACGAGTGATACACATCAGTTCGTTAAATAATATGTCTACTAAGTTTGCATCAACGAGGCTTAAATGGAGAAACAAAATTACGGTAAGATTCGCAAGTTTCTATCCGTTGAACACGTCAACACTTAGTGCAACATTAAACTTTATATAACTGAAAATATAATATATGTGTTTGTATTAAAATCATTCTTTTAGCACATGTTCACGTATAAAGAGCATGACAGCATCTTTTTAATAGGGTACTTTTTTAAGTATCCCTTAGGCGCGGAAAGTCAAATCGCCTATAGGTATTTCATCTTATTTTCGACAGTTTGTCTTCGACTCCCAGAAGGGGTCGGTCCCCGGATATTGGCATGTGGGAATCGTGCCGGACGATGTCGTTTGTAGGCAGGTTTTTTCGCGTATCTACCTTTTCCACCACTCTTTAGTCCGGCACTACTCACCTCATATCCATCCCTCATCAACGCTACATACCTCGATGTTAAGCGCTCACCAAAACCTCTCAATCTCATTCTCTTTAAGTTTGCAAGTTGTTACTACGAAAAATAAAGTGAATAACTTATATTTTGACAGCGTTTTTACTATGCACAATATATGGGATACGAAATAATATTCTTACACTAAAATTAAACAATGTTTACCATGTACCAATTGCTGGTATTTTTTTTTTGTCCTACATAAACGTTTACACAACCTATCTATAGTTTCTGCACTATATATAAGTGGCAAGTGTCTGTTAAAAAGTTTAGAAAATTTGAACGTACAATTTTTAAGAAATTTAAAATTAAAATTAAATTTTAAATATGTAACATATATATATACATATATATATATATATATATATATATATATATATATATATATATA
>PNEQ01125883.1:0-26543 GCA_003012365.1 Medauroidea extradentata | reverse complement strand
ATGACATTTAGTTTTTATCATGTAACATAATTTACCGTCTCAAGCTTGTTATATTTAAATAGGAACACTTCAAACAATTATTGTAAAATTTACAAGAAAAATTTTGGCTGTTACAGCACACATCAAATATATCTAGAGTTGATCTGTGTTTGTATTTCCAAATAGTTTTTTGGTAAAGTCACAACAAATTATTTGAAATTTTACTCAAGAAAAAGTGCACATAAATAAATACATACCATACGAGTAGAATACCAGAGGTTTGATCATCATACTCCGTTAATAGACTGTCTGGCAGTGTGGCCATAGGCGACTGGCGACTGCCAACCACTGAATGACAATATGAAATGAGGCTCTGCAATGGAAAACAGACAGAATCCGAATAGTAAGGAAAACTGGACTACTCCAAGAAAACCCGCCGGTCAACGAGAACAGAAGTAGAAAAGGTAGCAGAATTCTATGTACTCAACCCCGACGTTACTGCTTAGTACAGGAGAGTAGGAATACACTTAACATTTTGTACTACTTGCCGTATTGATTAGTTTAAAGGCCATGTATTATAACTTGAAATAATAAACAAAGGCGTAATAATAAATACTATATGTGCAAATAACGCGTTGACAGACAATTAAAAATTTTAAACGAATTACTCTGCAAAATCGTCTTTTTTTTATTCTGAAAATCATTGAACAGATATTTTGGATTTCCAATGTTGCAGTACAATTGAGGTCAGTAGCTGAATTAAATCTGTCTTACAGATAATTTTTGAGTTGGGTTGAACTTATGGATACCACTACTATTTCTTAGCAATAAGCAAAAACGTATTGAATTGTGTACGATTAGATTTCAACAAATAAGGTGCGGTAATATTTTTTAAAACATACTCCGTATATCTTAATGATTAAGGGCATAGCCCCGAGTTTCTACGCATTTAATGTCAATTATTTTTTAAAACATAAATGGGAGCCGATAACGTAAAATCGCTTCGTAACTTTGTTATGACTTATTTAAACTGCATACTCTAATTTTGTCGAGTCAGAAGACTGCAAAATAGTTGCTAATAAGTTAATAAATGAAATTTCCTTTTCATTGATAAATTAGCTATACTCGTCACACAATTTGTCTCGAAAAATTACATTGCATAGTAAAACCAATTTACAAAAAAGGTTACGAAGCAATTTTACCATATTTACTCTCGTATGCATATTAAAAATTAATTATCTCGAAAGCCGAGAAACTCGGGCCCAAGCCCTATAGTATTCAATACCTAAACCGCTTTAAATTGGCAAGCACAGAGTGTAATTCGGCATAGGCAATCGACGAATAAGCGAAATTTACTGTACTTTGCAACATTAAAAAAAAAAAAAAAAAAAAATTCTGACGGAATTCCTATGGTTTTTTTTTTTTTTTTTTTTTTTTTTTTTTTTTTTTTTTTTTTTTTTTTTTTTTTTTTTTTTTAGTTTATTGTACTTTATCATTCAACTCAGGTTTGGCCAACAAAACGTGAGTAATGGCGTGTGTCCACAAACCAATAAATTCGTATTATAAACTCCCACTGCAGCAAACATTTAAACATCTGAACATTTGCAAATGTTTAGTTTTGACATTATTGACTAGTCCGTGTCGTTACTCTTCTGTGTACTTATATATTCTGTGACCGCGCCCTCAACACCGCACAGACACGCATTTCGTTTCTGTGAGAAGGCAGGCAGGTGACATTGTAGCAATTAGGTTAGTTTTTTTTTTTGTATGTTATGTGGTTGGGGAGTGAGTGAAGTGTTACAGAAGAGTAGAGGTGAGAGGGCAGAGGAAAAGAGGGACGTCTTTTTTTGTTTTCTTCTTTCGCGGGTAACTTAATAACACATTGCGTCTGATGGTGGCGAAACGACGCAAGCGCTCAGGGCTAATTAGCATTTAATTACATGCGGGCAAACTTAGCGTTTAGCGTGGCAGCGTGTGCTCTGCCACTCCGCGTGTTATTCTGCACAGCATTTTGTAATGTGTGCTGCGAAGTAATGAAACAAATTAACTCTGCATTTACTTAACATGCAAATATGGACAGTGGGTATATTTAATTATATGTGTCGGTTTTCAAGTAATTTCTTTACGTACCAGCTGTACATTAATTGAAATGTATTTTAATACTAGGATAGAATGTTTAATCAACACATTTCATTGATTCATGAAGTTCGGAGTCATGATAGTAACTATTACACAATTTATAATTCTGTGTGTATTTATTTGTTATGTATAAGCTATAAGGTTTTATTTTCTTATAACTTATATAGGACCTAATAAATAAATCACGTATAATATGAAGATAACATAAATTATGTACACCTTCTCCTTTCATAGTTGGTAGCATAATGAAAAGTTATTTTTTTCGTTCAATATATCAAATAAAAAAATGCATGACAACATATTAAAATAGGAATCAGTGTCTGCTTTTACGGTGTAGTTGACTAAATAAATTTAGTAATTATGTATAATATACATAACATTTTAATATTGTATGATGCAATTTTAAACAAATCCATAAACACGTTATATGTACGTTACTTAGGGTTTCCATAAACTTCTCTGAAAAATTATGAGTATTTTAGACTCGAGGAAGAACTGCCATTAGAAAATAACAGCAACCATAATTTTATTTTAAAAAATTGCCATAGCGTTGTGTGTGTATATATATATATATACACACACACACATACGTGTGTGTGCATGTATGTATGTATGTATGTATGCGTGTATATACAGGCGTGTGTATGTGTGTACGTATTTCAGTGTGTGTTCATTCAAATTAAATTGTATAATCTTGTAGGATGAGGTAAAATAATGGAAAATATCAATATTTCCAGTGAAACTATTTCTAATATACATGGTTATACAGTGGATATCGTAGGACATTAGTAAACTTCAAAAGTGTACATGTTTCAGTAACTTTGCTTACCTCCTAAGGATGCATCCTACAATATGCATTTCACAATAGGTAACTTTGATTAGAACATCATTATATATATGTGTGTGTGTATATATATGTATGTATACATATGTGTCACATTGCTCAGTGCTTAGTATAGTTACAAATGTTGTATTTTTGCACATATCAAGCTGTCAGTCTGACAAAGTTACAATTTTGGAAATCTTTAACATTGTCCTGTGTATAACTTCGTCATGTTATCTGTTTTTATTATGACAGAACTACGCGTCATGTAACTTTGCAAATATTTGTTATTCCCTTTATTTCGAACTTTCTGATGTCATAGATACAATTTATGTTTACAGGTTCTGGCCTCATGCGTATTACTTGAACGACAACTACATTTGATGAACTTACCATTTTTCGAGGACTTGACCTTAAAAACTCCATTTTACCTAATTGTTTACGGCATTTCGGAAATAAAATTTTAAGAAGCATTCGATTGTGCAGTTATAATTTTTGTTTTTCACAATGCACTGTAATCATAACCATAAAAATTTGGACACTCCTCTTTACTTACCATTTTTATTGGGGAGTTGCCACCTTGAATTGACGTTCCCTAATTTTCTTCTCTAAAGGCAAACAAGTCTTAGGTTCTAAATAAAATAAAGTTTAAAAAAATTGTAGGCACAACTCATCAGAAATTCGTATATCTAGAAGTGTCTAAGAAACTGCTTCTGACAATGATTTTACTTTAAAATTGCGTTTTGAATTATCGGTTTTGTGTGGTGTTGCACAGTTAATACTACAAGGTTTTCTTCAGATACTCGTGTTTTTAATTTTTTTTTTATGAATGGGTAGTTAAATTTATATTTAAGGTGGCAGTATTTTAATTATACACTTATTTATTTGTACATTTTACTTGCCCTCGAACAGCACAAGGCCTTGGTAGTGTAATACTGAGGGAAATTGGGGGGGGGGAGTTAAGAATCAGCCAGGGCCTGTTAATGAAAGCATAACCTACCAGGGTTCGCCTGAAGTGATTTAGAAATACATTGGAAAAACAAAATCATGATGCCCGGAGTCGGCAAGGATTATAAAATTCTGTCAGTGTGAATACGTCAATTCGAATGTGTTTAATTTTTTGTGAGTTAAGAATTTTATAATAAATGCTTCTAGATTTTGGGACCATTTCAATACTTTGCCAGCTGTCTTTTAAAAAATGTGTTGCAATTGCAGATATATATATTTTCAATTTCAGGTTTTAAATTATTTCATGTTTTAGTATTGTCTCGTATGCTGACGGTTTTGTTAAATGTATATTATTGCGACGGCATATATACTGTTGCTTATTGTACTGTAGAGGCTGTCAGTATCACCGTATCTAATTTTAGCCCTGCGCGCCATCATTTAAAAAGGTCGCCATGGTTAGTACAGTGGCTAGAAATCTCGCCTCACACCAGGGTGATCCTGGGTCAATTCCCAGATTGCCGCATGTAGGAACCGTGTCGGTAGATGACACTGATCAGCGGGTTTTTTTCGGGGGTCTCCCGTTTCCCCCACCCCTTTCAATACGGTTCTGCTCCATACATCATATTAGCCATCACCAGCGCTACTGACCTAGATGTTTAGTTCTAATCATAATAACTTCACTTAACGATTATTATTTTCTCGCAATTTTTCCACTCCCTAATTTGACAGAATGTTCGGGCATCCATGATTCATGCAGAGCTTCGGCAATCGAGAGTTAAACCTGCGTGATTTCTGCTTAGAAAAAGTGTATCCAATTCACACCCTTCCATAGTAGTTTAAAATTTTACTTTCTCCCTGTTGAAAACTGCGAAAATTGGTGTTTTTTTTCCGGTCTCTTTATGACGGGACCATCTTGGTACAGAATCTTAAAGAACGTATGCGCACGCACACCGCAGATTAAATTTCAATATCTTAATATATAAAATGAAGTGTCCTGACTGACACACTCACTCACACACTCATCACCGCACAGTCCGAACCGCTGGACCTAGAACCATGAAATTTCAAGGGAAGCTTCCCCTTGGTCCGCAGACACCCTCTAATGACGGATTTTTCGAAATTCAATAATTAAAGGGGTGAAAATGGGTAAAATGTGTTTTCAAAGAATCCCTGATATCTTATTAACCGGGAAAGCTATCATAATTTTTTTAGCTTCATAATATTGCACAAAGAAATGCATATTTGCGAATTTTTCTATTTTGCGAAATTCGAAAATTAAGGGTTTGAAAAGCCGTCAAAATCGGTTTTTCATTAATTCGTGATTTCTTCTAAACCATTTCAGATAGTGAGGTAATTTTTTCTTTAAAGTGATGTTAATGAAATATATAAAAAATAATATTTTGAATTTTTCGAAATTCGTCCTTAAAAGCTCTTAAAAAATAAAACGTGTTTTTAATAATTCCCACTTATTTCCTAAACCAGTGGAAATATTGAAATAGTTTTTGCTTTAAAATAAATCTTACGTAAATATATAAATAAAATTTCAGGATTTTTCAAAATTCGTCCATGAAAGCTGTTAAAAAATAAAATGTATATTCAAATAATCACCCGTACCTCTTATACCCGTTGAGATATCGAGATGATTTTTTGATAATAATTAAGCTTTAGTAAATATCTAGAAAAAAAATCAGGATTTTTTGAAATTCGAAAATTAAGGATGTGAAAAGCAGTAAAATGTTACAGTCTCCCGAAAAAAAAGAGAATGATTATGGATTAATAATTCAACAGTTGATTCTTTTTGCCATCCTACTCATAAATAAAACCTCTTTGGACTGTAGCCTGTACATACAAAAGAATTATCACTGTCTGCTTTTAAGCATTCACTCAGGTATTGTATAAGTTTGTGGTGTGGGAGGGTGGGGTTACGGGTTCGTATCCCGTGCAAGACTTTGCGATGGGAATTAATATGTCATCGTACGAGCATATTGCGCGCGCTCTTTACACTGAGCTAAGACAATTTATAGTTCACTGTTATTGAATACGCTAGCTATTAAATGCCTTCATCACATATTTCATCCAGAGTTGCGGTTTACATTACATAATTTCACGCAGGCAAAGCCGCAGCCGGCCAGTTAGTTACGTTATAAAATGATTGTTGCACCGTTGAATGTATTATGGGGCAAGTTGCGGGTGAGCAAACTCCACGCCAGTTCTGTGACATACGTCTATATGTCGCGTGTCTGGGTTGCTCTTATCATATCTACACAGACAGCAGAAAAAGCTTGTTATAGGTGATTCGGGATAAAGTGAACACTCAAAAAAGCCCTGATTAATTTCTGTTTTCTGCCAGTTTATATATTTCCACCGCATGTAAACATAAACATTGCCACGTGCTTTCATTTACATAGTCTTGTACAATGTTTACATTTACATTACACTGCTCCGATAAATGTTATCAACAATATCTACTCGTTAAATACACTGGTATTAAATAAAATTTATAACAAATAGTAATCTTAGTTATAAATACCTGCGAGTTAACATTTTTCAATACAAGTTTCTGTGCAGCGACTTTAATTTACACGACCCGCACTATTGCCGTTAGGAATCTCGTAAATATGTACACATTTGAATCGAGTTTGTAACTCAAAACCGCCTAAAAAAAAAAACACATGACACAATGGCACACACAATTTCACATTTCAAATTCCGTTCAGTTACACCGCCAAGAACAATGATGACGCACTCAACAAGAACTACAATGTATTTTCTTAGTGTGTGAAACAGAAAAAAAATATTCTGTTTCTTAATCGAGTTACTTATGTTAGCGATCGTAACATATAACAACAGATTACCAATTAGAAAACGATCATTTCTATTGCCTTTTAACGTGTTTAATCAGAAGCCAATATTTATTGCACAAAGGACAAACACAAGAACGCTTCGAAGCGGCGAAAACCTAACTCTGATGCCACCTGTCCGTGGAATTTTGAACTACGTAAGCAGCGCGGAACGCTAGACGCGATTCGCTAACGACTGTTGAAGTTGAGCGGCCCGGATACATCACTTTCTGCTGGCGCTAATTAAGTAAAATTATAACAGTCTGTAGGTATGTCAATAATATCTTTAAAAAATTTATTTTAAAGTATATTAAATAGGGAGAGGTCGATTCGATATGATGTTAATTCAGTAATGTTGTATTTAAATATAAACACATGCAACTACACGCGATATTTCACTGCCAACTGTACAAGTAACAATGTAATGGTTGTCATTGTTGAATTATATGCAGCAACGGTTAGTGATGTTTTTCAAAGGTTAAATCTTTAATGCTCACTTTATCCCGAATGACCTATACAAGCTTGCTGCAAGCTTGCCAAGGCAAACCAGCAACTTTGTAACAAGTGTATCATGACAAGCCATAAAGCTAGCTGCAAGCTTACTGCAAGTTGCCTAGTTGACACTTTTTAAATTGCTGCAAGCTTACGTACTAAACTTAATTTATGCTTACTTTGGAATTCATGAAGCTCGACGCGAGCTTGCAAGACATTTAACTGTAAACACTTATCTTAGACACACTTGCAGAAAGCTTGTCAAACAAGACTGCAAGCTAAACATACATTTTCAGAAAGCCTGCATGCCATCATACAAGATTAGGTCAAATGCAAGGCTTGCAGTAAGCATACCAAAGTAAGTTTATAACTGGAAATCACATACAAGGCTTTCAGTAAGGTAACATGCTGTGTGGGTACATTTCTAGGCCTCGGACACGAAAAACATCTACAGGTGGTTCGCGATTAAGTGAGAACACATCAAGATCTTCTTGTCTAGAATAATTGAACCAGTTTGAGAAACACCACATGTTACCTTTTTCACAACATGGGTTTATGCAAATTAACTCTTTAAATCATGAAATTCAACCATTCAACACATATGTAACAGGTACAAGAATTATTTTTTAATTTCAGTACCTTATTTATAAGATTTTCAAAACATAATTATTTAGTATTTATATTTTTAAAAGGCCTTTCTTGAAGTCGGTTTCCCGGATTTTCGCATGAGGGAATCGTGCCGTTTTCTCGGGGAACTACCGTTTCCACCGCCCTTTCATTCCGGCGCTGCTCCATACTCACATCGTGTCACTCCTCACCAGCGCTAAAGAGCTCGATGTTGAGCGCTGACCAAAATCGCTCACTCATTCATCAATATTTCTTGAAATTGACATTTTGAATGATTCAATTTCAAATATATATGTAGAGCGTAAGGAAATTAATAGTCCAAACTCCAGGATGCGATTCCTCATGAAAATTGAAGTGGAATATAAAGGGCTTAAGAAGCCCTTGAAAATCAAGTTTGAAAATCGTATTTTGTCAAACTTTCGAAAACAGTTAGAAGTAAAATTATGATTGCTTGGTGATGTTAGGTAATAATAAGATCCATAATATTTATTAATTTCAGCCTTCTGAACTTCCTCTTTCATGAAAATAATAGGGGTTGCCTCCCTGAATTCGCATTAATTTACGTTGGCGGTATGTATTGTGAATATAATGTGTAGTCAATTCGGGCAGTACACCGTAAGGAACAAAAAGGGTCATATTGTCTCAAATGCCTAGAATGCACCGTTTACCATAAAAATGGACACAACTTTTCTGTACCTGGTTTGTAGGCAAAATGTGCTACGTCCGCTAAGAAATGTATTTGTACCATGCTCTCAAGAAAATGCAACCTGCGATGCAGTTGATGAAGCATGTTGTAAAATGCAGTTACATAAGCTTAAAAATAAAAACATTCCTACGTGCGACTTGGTTAGTTTGGCAGCAAATATGGTTTAGAAATATTCACAAAATGTTATTGTACTTTAACGTCATAAATCCGCGAATTTCATCAAAAACAGAACATTCTTTAGTACATTCTGAAAAATATTAGTATTTCATGTACGTGTTTCGCTAATAAATAAATAAATACATCATTATTGTATAAGAGATGCACCCTAGGGCGGGGATAACTCCAAACTGGTTAATGGTTTTCTGATTTTGGGCCTGTACTCTGCCATCATCTCTGCATTGTGACAATGGAATGAGACCCTGTGAGGAAGCGTTGGCGGGATATAAGGATGGGAGAAACTGGAGTTCTCTGAGAAATCCTGCTGAGCAGTGACATCGTCCGACACTATTCCCAACTAGCCAAAAACTGCGACTCTAACCTACCGGGGATCGAACCCAGCGGAAATCAACCCCGGATCGCCGTGGAGGGAGGTTATGGTCTGAACCAGTACACCATTGCGGCCCCCATTAATGTCGCTCAATCACAAAAACAAAATGCTGTGAAATGACAACTGTGCTACCATTGTGTATTGTATTTGGAATCTGATATTAGATGGCGGATATTCAGAAACAACTTCCGTACCATACAAATTGTCTGTGCCAAGTATGACTTTGCGATCTACTACACATGGAAAACAAGGCTGAGCGATTATGCACATACTTAAACACAATTTTCATTCACTAGTAAGTTACCCTGCAAGTGTAAAACTGGGACGAATGTAGTTTGCTTCAATTCCGATAGATGGCAGGACTGTAGTGAACGTGCCAAAGAGCAACGTTGGATGCGCGTCGAGAGTAGTGTTTGACCTTTATCGTTACTCAGTGCTGGTGGATCAGATGGAACGTTAAACGTCAGCCGAAAAGGCCGACATGAACCTTGTGTATAGCAGAGTGAATGGATGTGGTAGACGTGCCCAACGTCTTCGCAGAGAACAGTTTCCCGATTGCATATTACCAGAATACCGGACATTTTACACGGATCGACCGTCAGCTGAGTGAAACAGGTGGATTCATGGTGAGTTTTATTTAAACACGCTGAGTGCTACATTCATTTGTGTACAGTCCTAAATGCAAAAGTTGTGTACCTCCCATTTTGCAGAGTGACATGCGGAATTCTGGCCGTCCCAGGTATGTGCGTACTTTTGACTTGCAGGAAGTTCTTCAGTATGTCGACGACATGCCCTACACTAGTGCACGCTCAATAGCGCACCGAATGGACATGTCCAATTCGAAAGTGTGGGAAGTACTACTGGAAAATACTCACAATCCCTAGCAAGTACATACGTTGCAGCCAGCCGATTACCAAGCTCGATTGGCTTTTGCACAGTGGTTTGTGCAGCGCACAGAAGAGGTTCCGCAGTTCCCATTGTTCGTGTTGTTTGCTGACAAAGCAACGTTTACACGTGAAGGATATTACTGCTCGCATAACAGTCACACAAGGTCTTACGAGAAACCAAAAAACTCGTGTTCAACTCGGATTCCAAAAGAAGTTTTTGGTGAATGTGTTGGAGGGTATGGTGGCAAATGAATTAATTGGATGTTACATCCTCCCACCCCACCTTAATGGCGTTATGTACCGGATATTTCACGATAATGCGCTACCTGAACTGGTAGACAATGCACCATTGGTAATTCGACACATCTTGTGATTGCAGTTGAATGGTTCGCCGCCTCACTTCTCTTGTTGTAAGTGGGTCTACTTAAATACAACATTTCGGGGCAGATGGATTGGCCACGGTGGGCCTGTTGCATGGCCACCCCGATCCCCTGATCTAAATGCTCTGGACTTTTTTTGTGGGGGTACATGAAAACTGCTATGTATCATACTCCAATTGTGGAAGAGAAGGATTTGCTAGCAAGACTCGCAATTATAGCAGACAATGTGCGATATATCCCAGATATCTTAAACGTAGGTTGAGGTTGTGATAAGTATGTGATCGAGGTCATATTGAACACCTCCTGTGATATAGGTAATCAGTCGTTGATTTTTCTGATGAAATGTAACACTTTTTATGTTTCGCTCCTGCTGTGAACGCAACTGCGCACAGCCTTGATTTCCAGGGGTTGTGCACCAACATTTAAACACATCTAAAATATTGTAATCTTTGGGACAGACAAAGTTGTAGGCCTTTCACAAGAGATCTGTGCGTAGTCCAGTTACTACAAGCATACTTAGTACGTATATTTCTTCATTAGGTCATACCATTGAATACTGTACATCATCCGAAACATATGTGTGATTATTTAAGGCAAGCCCTGTCATTTTGAAAACTCTGCAGAATACAAACTGTCCTAGTGGTAGAGTTGTATTTTCACGAAAATTCGTTTCTTTCACTCAGCGATATTAACAGGGGCTACGATGGTCTAGTGGTTAGGACAATATTCTTCCATCATGGCGATCCGGGTTTGATTTCCGTTGGGTTCTATCCTCGGTGGGTTACGTCTCCAGTTTTTCGCAAGTGGGAATCGTGTCGGACGATGTTGCTGGTCGGCAAGATTTCTCAGAGAACTCCCTTTTCGCTTCCTATTTATTCCGACAACGCTCCCTCGTAGGGATTCTCATTCCATTGTCACAATGCAGAGATGATGGCAGACTACAGGCTCAAAATCAGGATACCATCAAGCAGTTTGGAGATATCCCCGCCCTAGGGTGCATCCCCCATAAAATAATTGTTTCTTTATTAATTTGCGTACTATGTACATGACATACTGATATTTTTTCAGAATGTACTAAAGAATGTTCTGTTTTTATGAAGTTCGCGGATTTATGCCGTTAATGTAATAACATGTAAATTTTGCTAAACCAAATTTGCTGCCAAATTAAACCCTACTATTTTCATGAAAGGGGAAGGTTAGAAGGCTGAAATTAATTAATGATATAGATCTCAATAATATGTAATACCATCCAAATAATCATAATTTAACTCTTAACTTGTTTTGATATTTTGACGAAATGCGATCTACAAACTCGATTTTCATGGTCTTCTTCCGCCCTTAATATTAACTTTTTTTTGAAAGTGCCCTATATAATGTCTACTTAATTTTTTTTTTTTTTCATGAGGAATCACCTCCTGGAGTTTGGGCTATTAATTTCCTTACACCCAGTGGATATATATATGTACACATCTCAGATTTTTTATTTTCAGTGCGTTACATTTTAGACAATTTATTGTATATCACGTCACCTTGTTTGCATTAAAACATGCCAGGAAACTATAAATTATTGGAAAGTAAAAAAACTAACTAGGATTTTGAAAGTGTACTCTTTATCCTGAAGCGCCTATACCGAAGCAGACCACCTCGACTCGCGCGCGCAGCTGGCACAGACCATGATATACGAGCCAACTGGCTTGCCTTCTCCGTCACTGCCATGCTCCCCTTCGCGTGATCTGCCCGGGGATCGAAGGACGCAGTGAAAGGCGGGAGGGGAGGACGGTAACAAATTGTAGGAGGTCTTGACGGGATGGTAAAGGGGGTGCTGTCGCGGGATTAGGAATGCATCACCGTCTCCCGTGGTATCACGGCTCTGCGAAACACTCTCCAAACAAGGCAAATGACGTACACAAGGTGGGGCAGTAACCGAGTGAGATAGAACTCCAACCGAACGAAGTATGAACAGTAACAGATAACAGTGCATGTCATAGCTTTAAGGGGAACAGTAACAAGATAATAAATGGTGGACATAACAAAGCGTGATGGATCATTTCCGAGCAAAATTGAGCATTAAGAGTAAGCGATATTCACCATCTTGAATTTTTGTATTTTGTGTTATAACTTATCTTGTGAGTGAATTTTTAAAACTTTAACATAACTACGGAATATAATACATATTGATAGAATTTGAGACACCGTGAATCTTTATTTTCCGATACTGTTGTTGCAGATCGAATTGTAGTCTGTAACAACAGTAACTGAAAATAAAGATTTATGGTGACTGAAATTCAAAAAATTTATATTGCTTTCGGTAGTTAGGATAAAGTTCCAAACATTTACCCAGACGAAAAGTTATGACACAATGTTTCTGCCCATTTGGCAAATACTTCATAAGTGCTCTAGTTTACTCGCTTAGAGCTCCGTTTTGCTCGACTACTGTTGTAGCTCGCTCGACTGTGTTTTACCTCGCTCGATTACATCTGTATGTCGATCGATTACTGCTGTAACCAGCTCGATTGCTTCCGTACTTCGTTCGATTACTGCTGTATATCGCTCGGCTCTAATACTTCTGGACAGAAAAAGGATACACAACATTTTGGCGTTATGAACCTCACCAAACGTTTGTACTGGTTACAACATTTCTTTGTAGTCATTGCAAACCTTGATTGGGAACAACCAAAAGTTTTGTGTCACCACAAAAAAAAAGCATAAGCCGTCCAGTTTAGAATAGTAACATACTTTGATATTAGTAAAGAAGTTAGCTAACTGGTTGAAGAAAGCGTGATACCGCACTAAGATAACGTCTAGTGTTATGAAATAATTCGGAATGATTGGTAGCCGTCTGATAAACATCGCTTGTCGGAAATATCAGTCTGCTTACGGTCTGCGATATTGATTAATACGAGTGGAGGTTTCTGCAAGAGTACCAGCTTTGTTTCTGTGTTCATAGGTGTTCTGTATTATATGTTGGATTGCAATATATATATATATATATATATATATATATATATATATATATATATATATATATATATATATATATATATATATATATATATATATTAGAAGTGCAAAATTGAAGAATCAGCTAACAATAATACATCTTCAGTAGAATTTGGGAAGAATAAGTTGCACTCCTTGAATATATCTGTACTGGTCGGAATATGAACATGTTAGTTTTGTTCAACCAGCTGATCATCCCGAGAGTCAGGCCAAATTCCAAGACAATAATGAATATTGACTACTTTCTGAGTAAAATTATGGACTGGACTAAACGTGGACTGAAGTCAACACGGAACGAATGGGAAGCGAGTAAGAACTAAAAATTTGTTTAGAGTAAAAGTTTCAGTTCAGACTGACATGCAATCGTGGAGTGAACCTAGACCGAAAACTGCCGAATATTGAACCAAGAACAAATGACTGTTAAAAATCAAAGAGGCCAGCATATGTTGTAGCCTATACTTTACTTGAATTAATTCCTTATAACATTTGCCTTCATTCATTTTGTACTTCCATTTCCACATTAAAAAGTCTTAATCGGCTATTTAAGGACTATTCTAACTTCTTACATAATCGTGTTAGTTCAGTTCAATCCGATCAAAGAAGTTTAAAGTAACTGTTTTAATCCGGATTCTACACTCCTATTCACCTCCGCGACTAGACAGGATTACTCACTGCACTCCCACTTCCGTCCAGCAGAAACGTAAAATTTTAACCATGGATTCTTCAGTCCACTCCTAGTACAGTCTAGGTTGAAATGTAACTCGAAATGTAGTAAAACAAACAGACGAGCATGATTCGTTATGCGACTGCGCATTGTTTCCCCTGGCGCGACGTGAGAACAGCCAGATGGATCTCCAACGGCGTGAAAAGAAAAGTTAGATTTATGTGATTCTTCTCTTCTTACAACTCCATAAAAATGTCGAATTTTTCTCGTCTTCATCTTGAGTTAAGCGTCAGAAGGCAATTCGTTTCCCCTCGGCCTTCTTTTCACACCTTTTCATCGGCAGTTCGTGAGAATTTCCCGTAGTGGAAAATGGCTGAAGGAGAGAGGTCCCGGAGAAGAGACATATTTTACATTCTTCCCTGATTCAGGGGAATTTTAGGACGGTGTTACCGTCGACCCGCCCCCCCTTCCCTTTCCCCGCGGACAAAAGCACAGAGAAACTGCTAAAGCCGATAAATTTCTTCAGCGGATACTTCCTCAAGCCGATAGGAATCCATACACCAAACGGATGATAAAAAAAATTGGTTGAAGGTGGAAGAATGATCACGTGAAAGTTGTGTCACAGAATTCTTTCCTTGCTCTCTGGAACCATTAATGTTTTTCCCGTAAATGGGGAGAATTCGATAATATATGTGACTTGTGCAATAATTCGTTTAACGGTTTTGTTTAACTTTGAAAATTAATTGAGCAGTTGTTCATGCATAATTTATTTCCTTTTGGAAAACTCATGGAATTGGAGTATGCTGAGAATTTCTGTAAAATTGTTCAACCCCTTGACCAAATAGGACATAATGAAATAATCAACTATACAAAATTATATATTTTAAATATTTAAAGTTTGGCGACTTTGTTTAACTTTGTCGCTGAGTGTGTGTTATTGTACATAACTGAGTAATGAACGATTTTTTATAACTAACGAGAATACGTGGTGTTCTGTATACGTGAATCTCCAAAAAATTTTATGCTGATGCAACGTATAACTCACATAGCTTAGATATGATTCAATTACTGTAACTCTTAGTTACTCTCACTGTGTTTTATTGACTAGAAGATCTGAAGATGCGCTAAAATATTGGTGAGCCTGTATTAAAAGTAGAATAAATATAAATTCTCAACTGCACATTTATAAAAACCCATTCTTTACGTAAGCATTTATATGCGGTTAAACGTTTCTCATTAAAGGCGCAGTTCACCTCAGTTTTCAACGTCTTTATTTTTATGATTGTACCAGATATTTTTTTTCCTACTTTAGACATAAATTCTGATTAAATCTTTCTCTTAGAAACTGTGTGCATCTCTCATAGTCTTTGCGTAAAGAGTCGTAAACGTCAAAATTTGCACTTGGCGGTTTTATGTAAGCCACTAAAACCAACTGACATACCAAACCGAAAAAATTCACAGTGTATAACAATGTTGTAGGCTATGATTTGACACATATAAAATCAAAAAATAAAATACTTTTGCATTTTTAAAACAATTTTTTTTAATTTTTACATTTTCATTTCAAAGTTAAGCATTTTTTATTAAAAACAAAAGTACTTTATTTTTGATTTTGTATATGTCAAATCATAGCCTACCTCATTGTTATACACTGTTAATTTTTTTGGTTTGGTATGTCAGTTGGTTTTAGTGGCGTACATAAAACCGTAAATTGCAAATTTTGAAGTTTACAACTCATTACGCAAAAACTATGAGATATACATAAATTTCCTAAGAGGAAGATTTAACCTCAATTTATTTGTACAATAAGAAAAATTATCTGGTACAAATATAACAAACTAAAAAAAAACGTTGAATACTGAGGTGAACCTCGCCCTTATTAACAATGCGTGGCTCATAAACAACTCCTCTCTGAACAAAGATTATCTGCAGTATGTTTTATTGTTATACTATGTATTGTTTTACTTTTCCATATTCTGACTTTATAAATCAGTTGCAAAAACAGTTTTCGTAAAACTACACGTTAAAAAACTAAGAAATTTTCGACCACTTTTCTATGGAAGTGTAAGGCAATTGTGTGTTTGTACAGTTTAAGTTATACCTGTTCTACTTTACTGTATGTGTTTCATTTCAAATGATTAGAGATAAAATATACTGTAAACAGTTTTACAAAAACCCCTTAGGCAACATATACCCCGAAAATAATTTAATTGTACAACTATTTCGAGTGTTGTTAAATAACCAGCACACGTGTTTAGTTGAAAATGAATTTAATTCACACGAATTTGTCGCTCCTCTTTTTACTGTTGGGAAGTATGGCCTATTTTCCAAATTTATAACATAATTCTAATACTAAAGTCCAAAATATGGGATAATGAAGTCTAAAGATGTTCAGGTGAAGATAACAATGACTGGCGACACAAAAGGATAGATTTTTTAAAATATTTATTACTTATTACTTTTGTACAAATTAAAATTATTACTTCGATAAGTAACCATTTAACGCTGCGCAATTAAGATATGTGATTGAATGTTGCGTTGAAATATCCAGTAACACTTCATGTTAAAAGCCTTAATCTGTCCTCCATGTTTTATAAATACAGCATTTCTTCTCGAAACATAGGTTTTGGTCTAACTTGTAAAACAGAAACAGTGATGTATTCATTTGACTTAAAAGCCATTCATTACAGGAATGCAACAATAGGGTAACAGTTTAAAGTCCAATAGAAAAATAAAACATGCGTATATTAAGTGCATCACGCGAATAATATTAAGAAAGCAAAGCATTGTATACCGGCAAAACTACTGATTTCAGAGACATGGCTTATAGTTAAGAAAAGTGTTTCTACAGACGTTAGAAGAAGTCGTTCGTAAAGAAAATTGCAGCTTAATAAATTTGAGATCTTGCATTTTTTGTTACGTTGAGTAGTAGCTATTATAGATACATGTCTCGTTACCAAGCTATGCCTTAAAAATCAATAGTTTGGCCGATATTAGATAATAAGCTATTCTTAATATTTACCCTTCTCGTATGAAGCGTCTGTTACTTATAACACGTTCATCAGTCCTGTTTAAATCGATTGCAAATCGTTGTTTCCTTCTGCGGGAGGGAGGGGGGAGGATTTCTTTTATAACCGGTGAATCTAAAAATTTCAGTGATGTCAGCTATGATTTATATGATATTCTGGCTTCGGCTGCATCTAATAGTGATATATAATGGAAAATATATTAAGATTCGGTTAACTAATAAAATTTTAATAGTTAAGTGGTTAATACAATTGTATGTGTTGTTCTCACAGTAAAAAGCTTTTTTACTTAAAAAAAATATTTTTTTGGAAACTAGTATCCAAAAAACTTGTATATAATTTTACAAAAATATTGTAAACATTACAGGAATTGCGTGTAAATGTGTATTTGAAAACATTTTTGTATGTTTACAAATAATAAATGTACATAAACAAATAAATTCTTGGACATTTTACAACAATTATCACAAAAATATTTTTCACCCAGTTTTATATATATTTGCAAAACTAGAACATATTTTCTAAATGTGACAGGCCGTTGAAGTTAGTTTTGTTTCACGTCACTCAGCTCTTAAAAATATATCCCACTAGTCCCCACGGGTACTTGTAAAATCTAGAACACTTTAGTGGCCTGCGACATTCCTGTTGTAGTAGATGGACTGTTAAAATATTTGACATTAGTTTACAAGCATTTTCTTGTAAACGTACGACTTTTATTTACTTCGCACGATTTGAGCCACTGACTTTTGATGAAAAGATAGTTGCGCCGACCTGTTTAAGGGCACCGTCTACCGCAATTTTCATCACCATTTTTTAATCGTACCAGATATTTTTTTCTTATTTTAGACACAAAATGTGACAAAATTTAGCTTCTATGAAATTGTTTTATCTCTCATTGTTTTCGTGTAATGGCTTGTTAGTCATTTTTGCATGTTTCCGTTTTGACGACTACAATAAAACCAACTGATAAATCAAACTCAAAAAAATCACAGTAGATAAAGACATTGCAGGCTTCATTATCATGTTCATAAAAATAAATAATAAAAATTATTTGAATTTAAAAAATTATTAAATTTTTGAAAATGTTATTTCCAGTTTTTGCATTTTTTAATCAAATAATTATTATTCTTTATTTTTATGAGTATGATATTGTAGCCTGTAATGTCTTTGTACACTGTGATTTTTTTAGTTTGGTATATCTGTTGGTTTTAGTGTAGTCGTTAAAACGGAAACATGCAAAATTTAATTTTAACAAGCCATTACGCGAAAACTATGAGAGATAAAAAAACTTCATAAGAGCCGAATTTAGTCACATTTTGTGTCTTAAATAAGAAAAAAAAATTCTGGTGCAAATAAAAAAATTTTAAAATGTCGATGAAAATTGTGGTAGACCGCGCCCTTTATGTGCACATCTGAAATGCTGCTCCATGGTCAGTGACTAGATATTTTGAATTATCAGTGACTTGGGATTCTATCCACAACGGGTATACATTTAGTGTCATAGTAAGGGCGCGTACACATTGGCGAGCAGAGCGGTTCGTTAAGGGCGTTCACGTGGCAAAAATTCAAAATTTTATATTTGTTTGGCATATTGTTAGTTTTATAGACATTACTTGTGTCTACATTTTACACTTGTAGAAATTTTTTAGCTCTCATAGTTTTCCCACAGCGGCATGTCAAAGTTACAATTTGCAAGTTACAAGAACATAGGTTTAACAAAAACCAAGTGACTTACTCGAATAAAATAATTTACAGTGAAATTAGATATAATGGGCACTATGCTAAAATATTTAAAAACACAGAATGGAATTTCTTTGTACTTTTTGAAAAAAATCGAAAATGACGAAAATTTACCTCATTTGTTACAATTAAAAAAAAAAAAAGACAAAATGACTTTGTTCTGTGTTTTTAAATCTTTTAGCACAGTGCCCATTATATATAATGTCAGTGTAAATTATTTCATTTGAGTAAGTCACTTGGTTTTTGTTAAACCTATGTTCCTGTAACTTGCAAATTCTGACTTTGACATGCCACTGTGGGAAAAATATGAGAGCTAAAAAATTACTACAAGTGGAAAATGTAGTCACAAGTTACGTCTATAAAACTAACACTATGCCAAGCAAATATAAAATTTTGAATTTTTGCCACGTGAACAACCTTAATAGCTCGTGAATCACTCGCAACGTGCTCGCCGTAAAATTATTTCAACGAACCTCCAGCGATCCAACGGACAGCCGAACCAAAAAGATGTCTACAACGAGCGGATGATAGTCTACTGATAGCAAGGAAGGTTCTCGAGAACAGTCTAAAACACGAACCTGTAGAGTGTGCGTCCAGACCAGAGCTGCGAATCCCTTTGTGTTCGTCGAAAAAAAACCGACTACCTCCGGATCGTCGCGAGCGACTCGCGAGCGGTTCGTAGTGCGCTCGTACAGTCGGACGCTATAGTCTACATACACCCCCATTGTGAAGCATATATGGTATAAACCCTGAATACACAGAGGTCAACGTGCAATTCTATGTCCGCGTCCACTTCCACAGCAACAAAAACCAAAGTACTCAGACCAGTATCCTGCACAACAAGCGTGACAGATGCCACAGTGACTGTTTTCTGCGGTACAGAAGCCAACATACACTTCGAGTCTTTCGTCAGTTGTAGGAGAGACGTTGCAGAGGAAACAGTGAAATTGGTGCGTTTTCTGGATACAGTACACGTATAATGCAATACATAATTCGATCGCGTAACATGGATCCAAAAAGAACTGAAATACCAGTGGAGGTAAGAAAAAATATCATTGAGCTCAGTATTAAGGGCTTTTCTCTACGTAAAATTGGTGAAATTTTTATAAGGAGCAATGCAAGTGTCCAGATCGTTATATGAAACTACAATGATCGATGTAGTGTAGAAAACAAAGCTAGATGTGGAAGACCAACAAAATTATCTAACAAGGAGCGCCGGCACATCATTAGACAGGTCAACGCAGATCCCAAAATTACAGCCACGGAGTTGGCAGTAGATGTCGCAAATACTAGTGGAAATATTGTTCATCCCATCACAGTACGAAGACATCTAAACAATCACGAGCTTAAAAGTAGAACAGCAAGGAAGAAACCGTTCATAAGCATGGTAAATGAACAGAAGCGCCTAGACTTTGCAACTCTTCATCGATGTAAAGATTCCATAATTTGTAATACAGCGCTTTTCACAGATGAGAGTAAATTCAACATCTTGCAATGTGATGGAAAGTAAAAGGTGTGGCGAGAACGGAATGAATGTTTGAAAATGAAAAATCCTGTCCTAACAGTACAGCATGGTGGTGGATATATTCTTGTGTGGGGTCGCATGTCTGGAGCTGGGGTTGGGAATGTAGTATTTATTGAGGACATTATAGATAAATGTAAGTATCTCACCATCCTGAAGGAAAATATGAAACAATCTGCTGAGAAACTGGGACTAGGAACAGACTGGGTGTTTCAGCAAGACAATGACCCCAAGCATATGGCCATTGTCGTAAAAGAATGGCCTCTCTACAATGTACCAAAACAGTTGCATACACCTCCCCGGTCACCAGGCGTCAACCCAATTGAACATCTTTGGGGAGAACTAAAGCATAGGATAAAACAATACAAATGCAAAATCAAAGATGATTTGAAAGCTGCCTCAGTGAAAGAGTGGAATAAATTCACATCTGCGGACACAAAAAAAAACTGGTGGAATCTATGCCTCGACGTTTGGAAGTTGTGATAGAAGCAAAAAGTGGAAATACAAAATATTAAATCGTCCCTGAAAGTGTATGTTTACTTTTGTACCTGAACGGTCTTTCATTTGTATGCTCAAGACGTCAGTATATGAAAATATTATTAATTGTGCAGTATATATGTTGCTCTTCAGTTCCTAAAATGTCTGTTTATGTCACAGAAAGTGAATAATATTACTATCGTGATTGATTTTGAATTGCAGTGTAATTTTTAGTGTGTATGTAGACTTTAGTGTCCGACTGTATATCGCTCGGGACAGCGTACAAACTGGCGAGCATGCTGCTCACGAGAGGTTCGTAGGACGTGGCCTTAACGATCTTCTGATTGCCACAGTCAAATGTGCAACCCCTCTACACAAAGAAACACTGTCAATAACCCCAAAGCAGAGCTGCAGATGTGTACGTATGGCAACGAAACAAGTTGCTGTCATTTAATTGATTGAAAAGATATTGAACAGCACTAAAGTTTAATTTTTTTATTCTGAAAGAGTTCAGAATTCGTATAACCGTTACGTAGAAATGTTATAAACGGTGTTTGTGTAGTCTAATTTTTTCAGAGCGTAAGTTTATCTAATTATGGCCGATTATCGACTTAATTAAATTATCTTAAAGTCAATAATTAGCCAAAATTATAAAAACCTACGTTTTGAAACAATTAGGCTTCATAGTAAATTTATGTGTAACGATTTTGAGAAATCTGAAATTGCATAAATAAGGACCAGTCGCCTTAACAGCTATGTCTTCAGCGCTGGTGAGGGGTGACATGATGTGAGTAAGAAGCAGCGCCGGAATATAAGGGGTGGGGGAAACGTGAGATCCCCGAGAAAACCCACCTACCAGCGGCATAGTTCGACACGATTCCCACGTGGGAAAATCAAGAGACAGACCCAGCCGGGACATCAACCTGGATCTCCTTGTTGAGAGGCGAGAGCTCTAGCCACTCCAACAACCAAGGCTTTCTTCGATTACATATTGCCAAAGGAAAGATTCCTTGTGACCCCAAGCACTGAAATCATTCTCTTGTGTTTCTACGTTCTTAGTGATATTAATTTTTTACGCATAAACGAGAGCAGATATAAAAAAAGTCTGGCAGTGTTGTTAAAGAGTGCGTGGTAGTTAAATAAAGGCTGAAAACATCAATTAATTTCTACTTTTTTTTCGAAGCCAACGTGGATAAAATACTCAACGACAATCCTATATAATGGTGTTTGCCAACTTTATGAGTAAATATTAACCAGAATTACTAATTCGTTACGCGTGATCTCTTGCCCCGTAGTTAAATGCACGAGGTTCCGACGTCAGAGATCGTGCCTCAGAAGCTCGTAACACTGGAAACAATTTTGTTTAAAACGTTGGCTAAAACTATTGTCTAGGATTGCTATTGTTTAACTATCGTAAATTGACTTCAAGAAACCTACAGTTATAGAATAATGCTTTTAGCGTTGAATTATGTACCGCGCCCTCTTAAAATCGTTTTCTCCATGTCGGCTGATTTTTCCAAGTCAGCAAATACAATGGTATAGCTAATATATGTCAATAAAGAAATTCTGGTTGGTTTATTTTTTAGTGTAAACCGTACAATTTATTGTTTTGAAAAAAAATTAGCTACAACGGCAAAAATTGTTTTAAACTAAACTGCCAGATAAACGAAGCAGAGATCACGATTGGCAGGCCACAACGGAGCAGTTAGTTCAATGTTTTCCTGGATAAACTTAATATATCCCCCCCCCCCTTCCCGTCTACACCGATGTGTCCCGGTGATCTGGAAAATATATTGCTTCATCCCCGCCAGATGCAATGGCAGACAGACGTCTTGGCGGGCGAATATTGGAGCTGCGCCTTTGTAAAAGGTCATGAAGTCAGGCCGTCCTGGGTTTCCCACGTGACATATCACACCCTCCCGCCCCCCTTCTTTTTACTCGTCAAATATTCCTGCATATCCTCGGCTGTTGCTCAAAATGTCAGGCTCCTGGCAGGAGAGAGTTTTATCCTGGTATTTCGCGTTCCGAGTTAAGTGGCATTTCCAGAATTTGTTTTATTCTTCTCTTCGTCGTATTCATAGTTCGTTGTATTTTGTCGCGCAGTCTCGTACTGATGTAATGTGACGTCGGCGCAAGTAATATCCGCTCTGGGAAAAAGTCGCAAACATTGGCTGTTCAGAATAAAGTGACCACTAAAGATTTAACATTACAAAAAAAAAACACTGGCAGTTACTGCGCATTATTTTACACCAACAATAGTTACCGTACAACTTTTATGGTTGGCAGCGATTTGCTGAAAATAGTTCTGTGAATTTTCCTATTTAAATACAACAATACAGTAACAAAATCAACTGAAATCGACGCACAATTGAGGAGTTTGCTGGAATAAAGGCTTTAGTTAGACAATTGCGTTGTGAGATAATGACGTGTATTTGTTTTGGAGAAATTCGTTTAATTTATTTCACGTTTCCCTCTCATTATTTTTTCTTAACCCCAATAATTAATATATATCACAAATTAATAGTTTAATAGTAGTTACTGTAAACACAGTCAAAAATAAAACAGGAATTGTTAATAGCATAATGGTAGGCCTACCAGCACAGGTCAAGAAAAAAATCCATATCTTGGTGAAAAATTTGGATATGAGTACAAACATTTTTAGGTGTCTTCTATGGACATAATTGAACAATATAAATTAGTCTGATTGAGGAAAGGCCTTAGCTTACTAAACCATTTATTCCAGCCAAATCCTAAATTTATCTTTAACGCGCAAACATTAAGTGACAGGTCCAGAGAAATTATGTGTTTCCTGTCGTTAGACGTTACGCGCGGAAAGACACGAGTTGGCTGAAAATAGAAATTAAGCAGGGCTTTGTGAGTACTCAATTTATCCCGATCAGCCTGTAGAAGCGAAATAGTTTGCAGCGATAGAAATATGTGTGTGTATAGACTACATACATATAGAATATTTGGGTTCAAGTGAGCACTCAAAAAAGCCCTGCGAAAGTTCAATTTTCAGCCAATTCGTATATTTCCACGCGTAACGGCTAACGACAGCAAATTTCTAACCTCTCTGGACACATTACTTGATATTTGCGCGTGTGAGATCATTTGTGCAGTCGGTAGGAACGTATGAAGTTTGACAAAAAATTTGTTTAAAAAAATTAAAAAAATATGTCGATTTCGGTTGATTTTGGTTCATTATTGTTGTAGTCAAGTAGGAAGAAAACACGGAACAATATCCCGTAATTTCGCTGCCAACCATACAAGCAGCAATGGAACTGTTTTTAACGTTGAATTATATGTAGTAATGGGTAGTGAAATTTTTCAAAGGTTATATTTTTACTGCTCACTTTATCCCGAAATATCTATAGTAAGCACAACACGCTAATATCGTTTGCTACTAAATTGTAGACGAAACGTAAGTAACAAGATAAGAAGTAATACGACAGCAATTTTCGCTCGCAATGTGGCAACACAGCTGAGAGATAGTCCCCTCATACACCTCACGTCCAGGTAATGCTTCATGTATGTCGTGACGAGTAAACTTAGAATCATGTTTGGACTTTGCTCAGGATTTGAACCTGCACCCGTAATATGCAGGTGAGAACAGTGATAATAAGATATGCAAGATATCTGTGGAGCGCAAGAAGGAAGTAACTACAGTGCTGTGTTGCAACATAGTGCTATCAAAATTACATTGTACAACATTTTTCCAGTAACATTTTCGTCCCTAATTCAGCCCAGGATTCACGTGGTGTGCTCGTCATACGTTCGTTTCTGGACTACTGTACCTGTATATAAAGAGTGAGACTGAATATCACCCGACATACGCTGGCAGGTGATTCCTTAGGAAAAAATAAGACGAAAATTTAAGAACCACTTTTCCCTAAATGTATTAATAAGGTAGTTGTGCGCCCTCAAAACCTTGTATACCATACGTTACACGTATGATTTGTTTTAATTTTTAATAAGGAGAAGACTGGTAGAGTTTGTTGGTGATATTCAGACCAATACGGAAGTTTTACATGTAATTAAAGAAATTAAACGTGTACGTGATACGAGATAAGACATTTGAGAAACCACCCTATTAACTTAATTTTGTAACACAGATAGCGCCCACTGTAATATGAAATTATTTTTCTCCAACTGAACACCCCTTAAGCCATCCCCACCCTCGCTCTAAGTAACAACTACCTTTTCAAAATAAGGATTTGTTGATCATCGCAAGGACCCTCCACAATTCCAGTGGAGGTGTATGATTTATGAAAAGTTTATTTATCAGCTTTTTAAGGGCTAAGAGACGACTGTAAATCAAAAGATAAGGTAAGTGGGCTTTACGTCTCGTCTACAGCACACATAACTTCATACAGTGATGGAAATTAGAGTCAGCGATGGCCTACAGCAATTTTCACCGTCATATTTATATTTTTATGTTTGTACCAGTTACTATTTTTCCTATTTAATAAACAAGATGTAACTTAATTTTGCTCTTATCATTATTTTTTTTGCTTTTAACTTTTTTGCGTAGTTACTCATAAACATCCAAATTTGCATGATACGGTTTTATGTATGCCACTAATACCAACCGACATACCAAACTGGAAAAAAAATTACACTGAATAACGATGTTGCTGTCTGCATATTCTCCTGTACAAAAACAAAATTTAAAAAAAAAATATTTTCGTATTTTAAAAAATAATTTGTTATTTTCTATCATTTAATTTTGATTTTGAGCTTTTTTTATTTCAATTTTAAAACCGCACAGGAACCATTCAAGCATTCGCCTTAAGCGATTTCGGGAAACAACGGAAAACCGAAATCAGGATGGTCGAAGCCAGGGACTGAACTTAGGTCCTCCCAAATGCGAGTCAAAAGTGTTACCAACGCACCACTTCGCTGGGTAGGATATAATGAGATAACGTGCGCTTCGCAGGTAATAGATACTTATTTAACCTCCTAGTCTATAATGACAGCCCTGTCGACGAGATGTAAAGTCCACTTTCTTACATATCATATTCTTCTACTTCTCCGCTATATGTATGTACCTGTTCCCCCTGCGCTGCATCTGCTTAGCAGACACGTTACTAAGTCCACGGAACGTGTAGATACTACGTCATCTTAGAAGGTGCTGGCCATGCATGATTTCACCGACGTTCACGCACTTGTACGATGCGCCTGATAGAAGCCACTGACGTACGCTGCAGAAGACGTTTAAGGGTATTCAAGTGCGATAAAATCATAACTTTATATTTATATTAAACTAGCAGTCCCCCGCGGCTTTGCTCGCGAGTATTATTCGTAACTGATAATATTTATTTTAATTTAAAAACCTCTTTGTACACAAGATTGGTACTTCAGTCATCAAGTGTTAGAATGTCCAAGCGGCTAGTTGAACTAATTCTGCAGAAGGATAAGTAGCTATAGCTGTCCACGCGAAAAGCAGTCTTAAGTTTGTCCCTGCCACTAACAGCGACTACGCCTGGGCCTTATTTATAAAACTGCCAATTTGACGTTCTAGGGTAGTTACAGACGTCTAAGGTAAGGGGTTAATCGAATGAGAAACATCTGTTTACCCTGTGCACAACCATTGGTGACGGTGCCCTCAATTATATATTGTCAAAATATTCACTTTAACTTTATTGACATTACAAAGTTTCAGAGAGTAAAGGTTTCGCGGAAACGTATTTGGTGGAGATGATATATCGACGGTTTACTGCCAAAAGTGACAATGTCAAAATGAGAT